>LNAC01000569.1:377207-432506 GCA_002007465.1 Ailurus styani | reverse complement strand
CGGCGCGGCGGAGCGTGCGAGCCCGGCGGGGCGCACGTGGCCGCGCCCGGGAAGGGGCGATGGGCTCCGAACCCCTCGCGTCCGCCTTAAGGCGCTGTCGGGGGGCCCCGGGCCCCGAAGCCGCCCCCGGGGAAGTAGTTCCGCGCAGTTTGCGCGCGCCACTGGGGCTTGCAACTGCCGCGCCGCTTGCTACGCCTCGAGGCTTGCAGTGCCCCGGGAGCCGGCAGGGCCTCCTTCTTTTGGCCCAGGTTTCCCTGCTCCGTTCTGCTGCTCTACCGCGCGGAGCTTTGTATCTACCTCTCCTAAAGTCCCGGCCTCCTGCCGCTACTCCAGTCCTAAGCCCGGTCCCAGGCCCCTGACGCAGGAGAGAACTGGGCTGAAAGGGTGTGGCACAAGGAAAGGTTCCCCAAAGCCCTCGGGGATGCCGACTCCCGCTTGAGACCCCCCCTCCCCCCGCCGGAGCCTAAATAGGGCGTTTCCCTAGGGAAGTTGCTGTTCAAATCCTGGCGGCCACATGCCAGCAGTCTAACCTCGTGCCTCAGCTCCTTCATCTGCAAGGTGAGAGAGACTTAACCTTGCTCTTGGAGTTGTTTGGAGAAATTCAGAGATGTAATGCACGAAAAGCACTCAAGTCATGCCTGGCACTGAGGAAGGACCAATACAAAGTATTGGGTTAAGAACTATTCTAACTGGGCCTGGGTTGAGCATCGTTTCCCCAGCTTTAGAAGATTCTTGAAGGCGAGGAACAGGTAGTACCCTTTACTTTCTGCCCAGCTTTAAGAATGCTTGCCAAACTGACTTGAACGTGACTCAGGCCCCGTTGCCCTCAGGGACTCAGGACCTTAGATGGTTAGATAAAAGGCTTGGCTGGGTGGAAGCTCTGGGTGGGGGTAGGGAATTGGTCAAAGAATGATGCTAGAAGTTGGGAGGTGGGGATAGGGGTGTGGAGGGGAGATAAGACCCTGGCCGGTAGCATCTACTGAGATACGTTTGTATGCAAACACAGAGTGGGTCATCAGAACAGCAGGATGGAAGGGAAATGTACCAAGGCACAAGATAGAGGGAAGCTCACTGAGACTGAATGCCCAAGGAGCAGGAAGTCCTAGGATCATTCCAGGGAACAGCAGAGAGAGAATAAAAGAGGGAGGGAATGAATGTCCACGATAAGCTTGATCAGCACATGCTGTCCTCTGCAGGGAGGCACACCCTGGAGAGCCAGGAGGGACAGCATTATTTAGCAAGGGTCAGCAACCTCCCGGGCTTCCCTGGCTTCCCCGGCTTCCCCCCTTGCCTTCTGAGGAAGGGAGGGAGAAAAGGAGGAAGAGGAGGGAGGCAGAGGGCCAGAGGGGCCAGAGAAAGTCAAGGGGCATGCACACAAGCCATGGCCCAGTGCCCGCAGCCTTGGCCCCTGGTGTCTGCTTGGCTTCCTCCCAGGACTCCACCCCTGGTATGAAGGTACTGAAAGAAAAAGGGCATTAAGAAATCCCTGGAGGAGTGGCCTCTGGGTAGGGGATCTGAGTAACTGGGAGCAATAGATAGTGGAAAAAGAGACTGACCAAATTATGTACACAGAATGAAATGCACAAATTGGTTGTGAGCTCCATGAATTTTTGTAGATATCTACTACACCTTTGTATCCACCATCCGGATCAAGATATAGAAATTTTCATCCTCCCAGTGAGTAACTCCCCTCCCCACAGGTAACCTCTATTCCAACTTCCATCACCAAAGATCAGTTTTGCCTGTTTGAGTGTCATACACATGGGTTATATGGTATGCATTCTTGTGTGCTCAACTTAATATTTATGATATTCCTCCATCTTGTTGCCTATTATCAGTAGTTCCTTTTTATTTGCTCGCATAAGTACGTGGAATTCCATTGCAAATACACGGTGATGTAGTTATCCCTAAGAGACGAACGTTTTTAGTGCATTTTTTTAAATTCTTTGACCCGTCACCTTTTCAAAAAAAAAAAAAAGTTTTAAAAAAGGAAAAAAAGTTCCAGAAAAGAGAACCAAATTCTAGGAACATATCAGACCCACACATCACCATGTGGTTGTTAACTGTAGAGCCTCTAATTTCATTCCCTTGTTGGAGGTAAATATCTCCTGAAAGTCTCCTTGTATGTACAGGAGCCAGACAAGACTTCTTCTGGAGCAGTGTGCTGTAAAATATCTTGGCTCTAGGCAGAACATCAGACCATCATTCTAGAGTGGTGGTTTGCACCTGAGCTGTGTGGGAAACAAATCTTCCTCCATGGCGTTGCCTTGAACCACTGTGGGATGTTGGGATGAGTGATATTCAACAGACAGCCCCTTCCCTGCTTTTCTTTTTCCTATTTTGAGCTTCCATTTCAAGTTTCATTTGAAGGAAGGGTTCTACCACTTTAAAAATTATTTGAAATCCATGGCCTTTGGAATAGATGTTGGTTAGAAGCACTCCCTAAGAAGTGACTGATGTAAATGATTCCACAGATACACAAGACATATTAAAAGACCACATTCTGGGCGCCTGGGTGGCTCAGTGGGTTAAAGCCTCTGCCTTCAGCTCAGGTCATGATCTCAGGGTCCTGGGATCGAGGCCCACATCCGGCTCCCTGCTCTGCGGGGAGCGTGCTTTCCTCCTCTCTCTCTGCCTTCCTCTCTGCCTACTTGTGATCTCTCTCTCTCTCTCTCTGTCAAATAAATAAATAAAATTAAGAAAAAAAAAAAAAGACCACATTCTGCCTCCCTTTCCATCATTCACTCTACTTCGGTCACACTGACTTCTTTTACTGTTCTGGAACATTCATGCTGCCATGTCAGGGCCTTTGCACCTGCTGTTCTGTCTACCTGGAATGCTCTTTCCCTAGATAACCACATTCTTAGCTGCCTCACTTCCTTCAGGTTTTTGTTCAAAAGTCACATTCTCAGTGAGGTTTTTCCTGGGAGCCCTATCTAAACATAGCACACACCAAGCCATAACCTGATACCTTAACTACTTCTTTTCCCCTTAACTACTTTACTTCCCCCCCTCTTGACTACTATACCTTCTTCTCTTTAGCACTTATCACCATCTACATGCCGTGTAGTTAGTTTACATATCTTTTTTTTTTTAAGATTTTTTATTTATTCATTTGACACAGAGAGAGAGACTACAAGTAGGCAGAGAGGCAGGCAGAGAGAGAGGAGAGAGGAGGAAGCAGGCTCCCTGCTGAGCAGAGAGCCCGATGTGGGCCTCGATCCTAGGACCCTGGGATCACGACCTGAGCCGAAGGCAGCGGCTTTAACCCACTGAGCCACCCAGGCGCCCTAGTTTACGTATCTTGCTTAGCAGATCTTTGCCCAGCAGAATGTAAGTTCCATAACAGCAAGGATTTTTTCTTTTTGTCTTTTTTTTTTCCTTCCCACTCTTCTGTTGTAAGTGCCTTGAAGAGTGCCTTGTAAGCACTTGTAATGCAGCATTGAAGGAGTGGGGTCTTTATCCTGAGTGCCATGGACGCCATTGATGAGTTCCCCAAGAATATTGGTCTACCTGAGACTGTTTGTGGTCTGCTTTAATATATGAGATGCTGGCAGAAAGCAGACCTGTGGAGGGGGAAGTCATGAAGGACAGTTAAATTGGCCAGAGCAGGAGGGCAGCTCCAATGGGCTTCCCTTCGTTCGCTCAAGAAAGAAGCAAAAATTATTGATCCCCACGAAAGAAGGGTCTGGAATGTTATCAGCTCTGCTGCCTCTTGCCTTTTAATTTGCAAGTGCTACTCCTAGACAGAAAACCCACATACGCACTAAGAGGAGGACTTTGAACCTTAGGAATACCCAGTAAAGCTATGATAAACAAGTGAGAGGAAAAAAAAAAAAAACCCTTTCTCCAAATACCTCCTGCTTTAAGCCATCCCACCACCCATGTTTCACCTTCTGGTCTGAGTCCCAAACTGCAATTCGGTGTGAGGTTTTCACCAGTCTGCATTGAGAGTAAATGAGAAAATCGTCGGTAAATGTATGAACACTTTCCTATATTCAAGTAAATTACCAACAATTGAGTTGTGGGAAAGAGTATTTTTTATAATGAGATCATGTCCTTCCAACTTTTTTCTTTTCTTAGAAGGTTGGATAATTGAATGTCCCCTCACCACCACCACCCCCCTTTTTTTTTTCAGATTTCTAGGTTTATTAACTTTAGCTTTCAAGATGTTCTGGCTTATAAATTAGTAAGCGCATCAGATTCATGCACTAGACCAATGCAAAAAGATTTTGATATTCATATCTTGAGTTAAAGACATAATATTCTCATAGAAATAGTGCCAGACCCCGTCAAATACTCTTGCTTTTTCTGCTTCATCATTCTTGGTGTAATAAATAAATGCCTTTTTTAATAAAGGCAATAGTAGACATTAGTTCTCTTTCTTAAAATGTTCTTAATTGGCCACATCACAAGGTGACAATTCTGTGTTGACTTCTTTTTTTTTTTTTTTTTAAGTAATCTCTCCTCCCAGTGTGGGGCTCAGACTCACAACCCCAGGATCAAGAGGGGCATGCTCTACTGACTGAGCCAGCCAGGTGCCCTTATGGTGACTTTCTAACCTTCTCTCCTCACCAGTTTTGTTCTTGACATTTGAAGCATTCCAAAATCTAAATTATTTTAAAGAAACTTTCAGTGGGAGTATTACTGAGGAGAAGAGGAAGAAGAAAATGGTATGATTTGGTGACTAAAAAGCTACCCAAGCAGGACAGAAACTAGGAAGGTTACGATTCCGACCCTAATTGCTAAGATTTAATGCCCTACTTTGCACTGAATGTTCCTTCAGTGGTTTAGGAGAAAACATTGTTTCTTGAAGCAACTAACTACATGGAGTGTTTTAGGAACTACAGAGAACTTAGCTCACTTTACACAAAGACTGGGGCTTGTGCTGGTATCACTAGGGACAGCTGCAGAGCAATACTGAGGATAGGATTAACGTCTAGAGAAGCAGCCTGGAGTCAGAGAGAGGTGGAGCTTCCCTGACCATCTCGGTTTGAACTTTAACCAGATTTGTAACCAGCCGGTGTCACCTGTGCACGTGCTTATCAGAGCTGTGAAGTTTTATTGATCTCCTTCTGGCACAGTAGGAAATATCACCAGTCAAAATCGTCCTGGGTTAGACCTCATGCCATTTATAAAAATTAATTCCAAATAGATCATAGACCTGAGCATAAAACCTATAACTATAAAACTTCCAGAAGAAAATACAGGAGAAAACCTTTGTGCCGCTGGGTACTGGGTACTAAGATTTCTTAGATGTGATACAAAAAACCATGATCCGTAGAAGAAACAATTGACAGTTGGGACTTGATCAAAATTAAAAACTGCTCTTTTAGAAAGACACTGTTAAGAAAATGAAAAGACAAGTCAAAGGCTGGGAGAAGATATTTGCAAAGCACATATCTGATAAAGGAATTGTATTCAAAATATATATAGAATTTTTACTATACACTAAAAGATAAGCAACCTAATGAAAAACATGAGCAAAAGATCTGAATGGACATTTTGCTGAGAAGGATATGTGAATGGCTAATAAACACATGAAAAGACACTCAACATCATTATTCATTAGGAAAATGCAAATTAAAAGCATAATTAGATACCACTGCACATTAGAATGCCTTAAATCAAAAAAATCCTGACAATCCCCAGTGCTGGGGAGGAAGTTCAGCGACCCTCACAATGCCAGTGGGAGTGCAATATGGTACAGTTCCTCTGGGAAAACGGTTTGGCAGTTACTTATAAAGTTAAACATACACTTACCATATGAGCCAGCAATCCCACTTCTAGAAAGTTACTAAAAGAAATAAAGACATATGTTCACACAAAAACCTGTACTCAGATATTTATAGCAGTTTTATTCATATCACCAAAAATTTGGAAGCAACCCAAATGCCCTTCAGCTGGTAAATGAGAAACAAAGAGTGGGTTCATCCCTACCACGGAA
Organism: Ailurus styani; assembly: GCA_002007465.1. Lineage (NCBI taxonomy): Eukaryota > Metazoa > Chordata > Mammalia > Carnivora > Ailuridae > Ailurus > Ailurus styani. Next base: position 426,559 of record LNAC01000569.1, on the reverse strand, counting down.
TACTACTCAGCAAGAAAAAGGAAAAAACAACCAACATATGCAACACAGATGAGTCTCAGATACATTATCCTGAGCGAAAGAAGCTGGTCTTCAAAGGTGACATACTATGTGATTCTATTATATGATGTTCCGGAAAAGGCAAAACTATAGGGATGGGCAGATCAGTTGTTGCCAGGAGTTGGGGTGGAGGGAGGGTTTGACCAAATGGAGGAGCAGCAAAAGTGGACTTGGGGAGAAGATGGAAGTAATTTTCATCTTGATTGTGGAGGTGGTTACAAGACAAAAAGGCACTTGTCAAAACTCAGACCTATACACCCACAGAGTTTTATTATATCTAAATCACTTGAGTAAATCTGACTTTTGATCATTCTGTCATTCTCGAATGGAAAATTCCTTAAGCCTCTATATTCCATACTGCTTGCCCCAGTGATACTAACCACAAGAGCTAGCATTTTGTAGTTTAGCTGCATGCCTAGCAGTGTGGGTAATCCTATGCTTTCCTAAGTGATCTCTTTAGTAATTCACCCAATTAATCAGGCCCTGATTCTTAGAATCATCCGTGGCTCCTCTCTTAACCTCATACCCTACATCCAGCCCATTAGCAAATCTTTTGCACTCGACCTTCAATGCACACCCTGAATCTGACCACTTCTTATTATGTCTCTTGCTATCACTCCAGTCCAAGCTAGGATCAACTTTCAGCCACTTAAATGGCCTCCCTACCTCTCGTCTTGCTCCCTGCACCTCTCTGGATATGCTAGGTCACGTCCAGAAGCGGCATGCCCACTGTGGGCCAGGTGCAGCTCTGTCCCATATCTCCTACCTCTAGAACCCAGGCCAATGGAGCAGCATCCACCGTGAGCCCTGCTGGTCGCAGAGACGGGGGTTAAGGAGTCCTGGAGAGACTTGCACTGGCAACTGATTAACGGCTTGGCCTATAAGTGACACTCCTGACTTCTGTTCACTGGTCACAGCTCATGGCCCCACTCAGCGACAGGAACTGCAGCCCACTGTGTGGCCAGGAGGTAGAGAGCAGGAAGTATGTGTCCATCAGCTTCGTGATAACCATGACTCTTTAAAGTCTCTTCTCCCTACAGTGGTCGGGGGGATGTCCATAACAAAGGCACTCCCCTGCTCAAAATCCTCTAATGACTTCTCCTGACACTTAAATGAAAATCCAGAATCTTGACCCTGGCCTTCAAGGCTTACTGACTTCATCCGCTTCCAACCTAGCTCCAGGCACACGCTACTCTTGTGCTTTCCTGCCAAGCCCAACCACCTCTTAGGGCCTTTCTCTCTGTTCTCCCCCACATATTGCCATAGCTCCATCTTTCTCATTGTCCAGATGTCTGCCTGTCCCGGACCGAGATGTCATACACAGCATAACCCCCAGTTTTCCCCTGATCATCCTTTATTTTTCTTTCCATCATTATTATGCCCTGGCATTACATGCTGTATTATTTGGTTTTGCCTGACTCTCGCACTAGAATTTAAATTCTATCAGGACAATGACTTGGCTTTGTTTCTCCATCCCTAGTGCCTAGAACAGTGTAGAGAATGTTCCTCCACCCAGTAGGACCTCAGAAATTATTTGTGGAATGAATGAAGCACTTTTTCATCTATTACCCCATTGAAACCCCCAAATGACCCAGTGGGGTAAGAACTATTGCCCTCCTTGACAAAGGAAGAATCTGAGGCAGGGAAGGGATTTGCCTGGAGTCAGGGACAGGGTTTTCGTTCAGAGTCAGCCATCTGATTTCCCGGGTCCACCTCTTATTTTTTTTATAAGACTTTATTTATTTGAGAGAGAAAGAGAGAGTGAATGGGAGTGAGAGGGGAAAAGGAGAAAGAATCTGAAGCAGATCTGTGCTGAGCACAGAAGCCGACACGGATCTAGATCCCCAGATGGTGCGATCAAGCTGAAACCAAGAGTCAGACAGTCAGCTGACTGAGCCCCCCCGGGCCCCCCCCCCCCAGCTCCACCTCTTCATTACTCTCTTCACTTTGCTGCTTGTGAAGCCCAACTTTCACTGACAAAGAACCAGCCGGTTTTGGAGGGTGCCTGGGAAGGTAAGCAGACATGGAAGTTTAAGCAGTCCTCTCTGACAGAAGATCCTGGGATCCTCTTAAAGACAGAGAGCTTTGCTGGCCCGGGCGCGCCTAGTGCGTGGACCCACATTACAGTGAGTTCTTGCCGAATCAGATAAGAAATGCGTGCTGGAACCCAGGGAATGCACGATGCCCTTTGGCATGGCACTGCTCCATTTGGGGCCTTAGGAATATGCAGAGTGGGGGTCCCCTATGATGGTATCATTTCCTGCATTGACTCAACAAATATGTGTTGATGCCTTGGATCCTGAAATTGCTTCCCTAGCAGCTTGTCCTTGACACCTTTAGAATCAGAGTCACAGAGTTCTGAGGGTAGGAAGGACAGTCAAGACAATCAATCCCTCTACTTGTGTCCTTTTAGTTCGAGGGCAAAACCCCTGGGGGCATGGAGATTACAGAGGACTTTCACACTCGCAGTTGCCCTTGATCTTCATGGCCCCTCTCGTGAGAGTCACTGTCATCCTTCTCCTCAGGAAGAAGCTCTGCATGCTGAGGCTCAGGCGGGGCATATGACTTGCCTAAGGCCATAGACCCAGGAACATGTTTGAAACCTGAGCTTCAAAACCTGCTTTTCTGATGACAGGGATCCATGGGACCCAAACACCCTGGGATTCCGTAGAATTAGATTAAGGAAGGGGCCCCGCCACAGGAACATCTAATATTGGGGTGTTTATACAATATCATGCACTGAACTGTGTTCTTCCTCAGATTCATAGAGTAAGCCCGACCCCCAGCATCTCAGAAAGTGACTGTATTTGAGACAGGGCCTTGAAACCAGTAATTAGGTGAAAACAAGGCCGTTACAGTTGGACCTAGTCGAATGGGACTGGTTTCTCTTGTAAGACAGGAGGAGACAGGAGGGAGGTGTGAGCACAGAGGAAAGGCCACGTGAGGACCCAGGGACAAGGAGACTATCCTCAAGTCAAGGAGAGGCCCTAGGAGAAACCAATCCCACTGACACTGTCATCTTGGACGTCCAGCCTCCATGATGAGACACAACCGATTTCTGTTGTATAAGTCACCCACCCATGGTATTTGGTTATAGCAGCCTGGGCACGTGAATAGTACACATGTCATGAGTGTGTGGGTGGCTAAAGAGAGGCCACCTATGGGACAGGAGTGTTTACTCAGGTGTGGTCTGAAAGTGTTAGGTGTTTTCACGAAAAGAATGCTAACGATAACCCCGTGAGGTGGGTTCTGCAATGGTGCCCCTTTTATGACTAAGGAAAGTAAGACGAAGTAGAGTCACTTGCCCTGAGCTGTGCATTTGTAAAGCAGCAGGGCTAGGATTTGAATCCAGGCAGCCTGGGCTCCCAAACTCTTGTCCCAAAGGATCTAACTGAATTAGTTATCATCATTCCCACGGTCCAGGTGAGGAGACTGACACTCATACACTTGTCCCACATCCCAGAGCCAGGGCACGGTGGAATCAGAATTCCAAGTTCTTTGTATTCCGACACAGACGGAATCCCTGGAACCCGAGAATCCTGAAAGTCATTCACCTGGGAGAGCAGAAGCCAAAATCTATGTACGCACAAAATGAATTTGTGGGGGGAGAGGCATGTGATAGAGAGGTCTGGGCCAACTAAAAGGGGAGGGGAGAGGGTAACATGGAGCCAGAATTTGGGAAGGCTATGAGGGAGGGAATGTAGAAACCACAGACCTTTGAGGAGCATGGGGTCCCCCACCCCCTCTTTATGCCCTCTTCTCCCTCTTGCTCCTTGCTCATGGAGAGAGAAGTGAAATAACTTGCCCTTGGCCACATGACGAGGCAGGCAGTTGGCAAGCATCCTTGACTCTCTAGTCCACTCCCTTCTTACTTTCATTTTCAGCGTTGGTAGCTATTTACAAGGCACCTACTATGGGCCCGAAACCAGAGGCTGACAACACCAGGATGAAGGACACGGCAGGCCTTGGCCTCTGGAGCACGTCATCTAGAAGAAACGGGTACACGTGCAGATCATTCCCAGGGTGGTGAGGACCATGGTGGCCAGGGATCGTAATCATCAGTGTTCTCGTGTCTCCCGGTATCTTTCTTCTTTCCCAAGCAGTTTATTGAGTCTGTGCTGTCTGTCTGAAAGCCTGTCAGTCCCTGCCTCTCATGTTCCATGATTCTAAACTCTCAAAGTTCCCCTGGGGCAACCCAGGACAGGTAGGGGAATAAATAAATGTCCCAAAGAAGGGAGTGGATGGGGAGTGCTTTTTTCAGACAAGAAAACTCTGCCCAGGTGCTGGGGGAGGGAGAAAAAAACAAGGAGTTGATTAGGGGGAGAGAGCTGAGGGCCAGAGAGCAGGAGGGTCTGTTCACAAAGTGGGTCCCAGGAAGGCAGCAAGACCTCAGAGCAGGTACTGTGGTGGTAGCTTCCATGCAGACAAAGCCAAGGCCACCTCGCAGAGATTTAGAGACCCAGCATGAAGTGAGCATTGCCTACGTGATGCCTGAACTTGAAGGGGCCATCAAGAGAAAACCAGGGAGGTCTTTAAGGCAACCTGTGATGAACAGATGCCCCCAAACCAGGCAGACACCTCTCTTAGCACTGCAACCCTCGAGAATCTAGAACTTAGATTTACGACTGGCGAGAGGGGAAGCACCACACTGAGGGAGATTGACCTGGGATGGGGTTCAAAACACAGATCAAGAGGGGAGAGATGGAAATAAGGAAAGATCTGCCTGACACGTCTGAAATGTACGCCTGCTCCATTGTAGGAGAGGCAAACTGAGGTCCGTGAGCACATGCTGGCCAGCCAGGATTGCCCAGGGCGGCATCCGGGAGAGCATCCCAGGCCCAGGGAACCGCACGTGCAGTGACACTAAGGGCCAGTGGCTCATGGGCCACAAGGAAATCAGTGTGTTGGAACTAGGATGATGTGGAGCAGTGGAGGTGACAGTCTGGAGAGGAAAGTCCTGTCTCGATGCAGCTTACACACTGGGCTCATTGGCCAGAGTTTATCTTGAAGATAGGCTATAGGCACATTCTAATCAAGGAAGTTGGAGGATTAGCACCGAGTTTTTAAAATCTCTTTGGGAGCAGTAGCGATGTTGGTGACCTCTCAAAATGAGAAAGTGTGCAGAAGGACAGCAAAAATGGCAAGAACTGAAAAGAAGGAGAGGGTGGATGGAAAGAATAAGAGATTTTCAGCCCCAGAATCTCATGGGCTTTTTTTTTTCCTTATTTTTTAAAAGAGTTTTATTTATTAGAGAGAGAGCACAAACAGGGGGCATGGTGGGGAGAGGGAGAGAGAGAGGCAGGCTCCCCACTGAGCAGGGAGCCCGATGCTATGCTGAATCCAAGGACACTGGGATCATGACCTGAGCCAAAGGCAGATGCTTAATTGACTGAGCTACCCAGGTATCTCCCCCTCTTTCTTTGAGAGAAATAATAGAGATTTGTTTTCTAATTTTTTTTTTTTGAGAGAGAGAGAGAGAGTGCAAGCAGGGGAGGGGCAGAGGGAGGAGAGAGAGAAAGAATTTTAAGCAGGCTCCACTGCTCAGCACAGAGCCTGATGCAGGGCTTGATCTCACTACCTCAAGATCATGACCTGAGCTAAAACCAAGAGTTAGATGCTTAACCGACTGAGCCACCCAGGTGCCCCCCAATATTTTAAAATTCGGACCTCCCTGCTCTCACCCCTTCCAGCTGAGCTCACTTCCCACCATTAGCCCAAATTAATGACTCTCTCCACCAGGCAATAAAGCACACTATACCACCAGGCTCCCCCGTCTGAGGAAATAACATCAGGCCTGGGGCTCAACAATCTTTATCCACACCTTCTGTTGGAGGATGAAAGATGCCAAACTTTCCAGATAGAGACAAGTCAACCATAGTTGAGACCGAGCAATACTCAGGGCTCTGGCCATCCTCAACTGGTCCCCCATCAATGACCAGAGACAACTGAGGCCAGAGGTACTGGAATTCAAAGACATTCTGAGATCTGGCCTGAGGGCTGTGGTTAGCATCGGTGAGAGCAAATAGTGCCCCAAACACCTGAGTCAAATCCTGCATGAAGGCATGATCAGGAATCCAGATGCCTGTAAGAGGAGTAAAGGGGTTCAGGTCCCTACTGAGCTCCTGGGACGTTCCAACACCAGGGGCACTGGTCCCAGTAGTATTTCAGGAGCCACTTGGGTATGTTCACACAGCAGTACCTGAAGACGTCGGCCACGTGGCCCAGGCAGAAGGCTGGTGGCTGGACCTAGCTGGTCCAGGTACACAGCACCCAGCTGGCCAAGCAGGCCAGGCCATACATGTGTCAGTGGGGACAGCCACCATGGTGCCAGGGTGCAGCTTGGCCATGGCGGCCCAAAGCACCTTGGTCCAGAGTGCACGATCCAGGCCGTTGGCGCGTAAGGCCTGGCTCCTGGGAAGCCGCAAGAGCCAGGCCCCCGGCGCTGCCTGAAGTGACAATTGACAGAGCCCAACCCCACTGTGGCCCTCAGCCGGCTGCAAATCTCCTGGACCGAATTCATGATTGGACTTTGGGGGTCAGGCACAGGGAGGAGTCAAGGATGATGGCCAGGTTTCTGACATGGGTTAATGAGTCAACCATGGTGATATTAATAGAGCTAGAGTTATAGGAGGGGAGGATGTTTGGAGGAGGAGATACTGAGTTGAGCTGTAGATATGACGAATTTGATATATCACTTAGGAAGCTTTTGGCTGCAAATAACAACAACAAAACAAAACAAAACAAAAACCTATACAAACAATAATACATTAATGAACTATTTATGACATAGTTGGAAGCCCCTGTCCCAGGTAATATTCAATCGGCTGGTCATGAAGGACCCAGGTGCCATTCTTCTCTTGTTGGATTTGACCTATTTCTCAGGGTTACAAACAGTTGTCATGACTCTAATATTACAAGACACAGTAATATCTAGAAGGAGAAAAGAAATCATCATTCATGTGTCTATTTAAGAGAGAGAAAACTTTTCCTAGACATTCCCAGAAATCGCCCCTGTCTGGGTCACGTGCCCACTCCTTAAACAATCAGGCGTTTCAGCCGACCATCAGGCAAGGAATGGCAGCTAAGGAGTCGTCCACACGCCACTCCTACCAGGGGACTGTGGCATGTGCAGATGGAGATATGTTGGAACCATCTGGAGATGAGGACCAGAAGACAGATTAAGGCTGAAGAGAGCACAGAGGTGCTATGAGGAAAGCTGTGGATGAGCCCCTGCAGGGACAGGGCAGAAAGCAGAAAAAGGAGCCAAACACAGAATTCCAGAGAACACGTCTATTTAAGGGGCTCCCCGAGGAAGAAAAATTGCAGTGTCACGGTTGAGAACTTGCCTCTGGATTCTAGCAGACCTCGATGGGAAGTCCAGCCCTGCTGCTTATTAGCCATGGACCTAACAGGTGAAGATCCCTTCATCACTCCGAGCCTTCCTGTCCGTGTCTGTACAAGGGAACCAGGAAGCCCCACCTCCCGGGGCTGCTGCGAAGAGTTGATAAGAAAATGCCCACACAGCCTCATGTGACCTCAGCCCGCGGCAGGTGCTCGTGGCCACTGGTGAAGAAGAACAGCCTAGAGAGTGTCTGGGGAGTGAAGGGAAAAGCCAGAGGATAACCAGGATGGGGTGGCGTCATTGGAGGCACGGAGCGAGAGGATTTCAAGGAGGAAAGAGTGGGCAATTATGTCATCTGCTGAAAAGAGGTCGGGGCAGAAGTGGACTGCAAAATGCCCTTTGGATTTAGCAATTAGAAGGTCACGGGTACCCTTGACAAGAGCACTCTGAGTGGAGTGCTGGGGTTGGGTGCCAGGAAGCAGGGGGTCAGCAGTCAAGACCAGAACTCGACTTGCCTGGCTGTCAACCAACATCAACGTTCTTCACGCGATGCCAGGAGCCGCTTCATTTGGAAAATTCCCGTTTTAAGTCATGCCTCAAAAATACTCATTTGGAGAGCAGTAAACAGTAGGATTCCACAATCTGTGAACGAAATGGCCCCTTTCCGTCATTTTTAATTTTTTTGTGGATACGGTGAAGGTGGTTGTTTCTTTTCATTAGAAATATGTTGTGTGCTTTTGGAGGATTTGTGTTTACATTACCGTTTTATTGCTATATGGTTCTTTTTTATATAACATATTTTGCACCATAAAAACAAACAAACAAAACAAATAAAACCCAAACAACATATGTGCTTCACATTAAATTCAGAAAGTTCAAACCCCTCACTCTGTGCACGTTTTTCGAGGCAAAGTGTGGGACTAGGAAAACCCTATGAGAAATGTGCAATTTGACAAATCCTCCTTTAAGAAATGATAGCAGTTGCTTTCGAGACCAGTTTGGTCATATGGATCATGTTTGTCAGGGCTGTCATTAAGAGCCTAATATTTTTCCCATTGCAGAATGTCTCCAAGTGATTCAGACATGGGCAGAGGCTAAGCACGGTCAATTTCGTGACCTCCCTCGTGCTACCCACCCCCTGTCCTGGCTATCCCAACTCCCCAGTGGATGATCTCTTATCCCTAGCAACAACTGCAGCTGCTACTGTTTCTTGACTCTGGCGAGGAACGTGGGCTTAGGGCCAAGTCTACTGTCCAGGGCTCCCCGTGGAAGATGCGAGAAGAGCACTACACACTCTCTCACCATCAGTGACCCAAGTTCATCACCTCGGCCAAACATCTGGATTGCAACACACAGAGTTCAAAGGTCCAGCGTGTGTGTCTTGCACCTGGCCTAGCTGTTTAAACGGAGATGACCTCAAACCAAACACCCGGCCTCAGTGCTGTTATTTAGGCGGAGGCTGGGATGCCAAATATAAATATTAACTTCGGCATCTTCTCCCCGCAGGAGAGAAGGATGTGTATTGTGACTAAAGGATGGGTATTAACCATCTACCGTGCACAAAAAGCTACCCCACTCTTCTCTGAGTACTGAACTCCTCTCAAAGGAGGGCTGATGTCCTTTCTGACCATTGTGAATGTTTGTTTGTTTGCTTTAATAATATCATGGCACCTTTCCGCCAAGGGGTTCTCTGTTGCCTCTCGCATTTCAAGTCATCGGGTGGGGGGCATGCTGCAGATGTGCTCCCCATCCCCGGGAGAGGCTTGCGAGCAAGCACCATATGTTATTAAGACCTCTCAGAACTCATCGCCATTGCTGGGAGCACAGTCAGGGAAGCGAGAGGCAAAATGGGGCCGTGAAGCAGATGTGAGTCCTCGATGCCCAGCAGCTCTGAGCTGTTCCTCCTCTTTGAAGTCAGCTAAGGAAGATGGATGAGTGAGTGAGTGAGTGTGTGTGTGTGTGTGTGTGGCGGGTGTGGCTGAGAGCAGCCAGAGGCAGAACAGGTGTAGTAGTTTAAGCAAAAGGTAGATCATGACTTTCCTGGGCACAGGAATGGACCTAGTTTTCCTGTTTCAAGAGAGACCTGAAGATACAAAGAGCATGCATAATTTTTTTTCTTTTTTTAGAGAGAGAGAGACTGTGTGGGAGCAGGGCAGGAAAGGGTAGAGGGAGAAGAGGAGAATTTTTTTTTTTTAAGATTTTATTTACTTATGAGAGAGCAGGAGCAAGGGGGGGTGGGGCAGAGGGAGAGGGAGAAGCAGACTCCTCACTGAGCAGGGAGCCTGATGTGGGGCTTGATCCCAGGACCCTGGGATCATGATCTGAGCCGAAAGCAGACACTAAACCGACTGAGCCACCCAGGCGCCACGAAGAGGGAGAGAATCTTAAGCAGACTCCATGCTGAGCACAGAGCCTGAGGCAGGGCTCCATCTCAGGACCCTGAGATCATGACCTGAGCCAACATCAGGAATCAGACGCTTAACCAACTGAGCCACCAGGTGCCCCCCAGAGAGCATGATTTCATTTCCCCAAGCGTGTATTACCAAACTGATGAACACATCCAATGTAGTAAGTGCTGGGGAACGGGGCATGTACAAAATACTACGGGGTTAAGAGAAAAGAAGGCTGATTGGCTGGGACAGTAATAGAACTTTCACAGAGAAAGAAGTGTTGGAATGGAGTGACTGCATCATTCCCTCATTCGACAAGTGTTCGTTGAGCTCTGTATGTGCCAGCACCATCCTGGGCACCATGCAGAGGACAGACAAGGTCGCTCCCACCAGGGAGCTGACCCTTCCATGAAGCTAGACCACATGCCTGGTGGGTGCTGGGCCCTGAGAGATGCCCTCTTGGAGATAACATTCTGTGGGAACAGAGGAAACAATCAGACACGTCACTTCAAAACTGTGCCATGGGTGTTATGATCAGAGAAGGACAGGAGGCTATGGGATGATAAGAGGGGATTTGGTTTAGTTCAATGGTTTGCAACCGGGAGAGGGGGCAGTTCTGTCCCCCAAGGAAAATGTCACAGCAGCTGGACATTTTTGGTTGTGGAAACTGGGGGAAGCGGGTGCTGCTCACATCCAGCAGATCGAGGCCAGTGATGCTGCCAGACAATCTACAATGGCCGTCCGACAACAGCCTCCAACAGTCTGTTGAGAATTATCCCACAGAGAATTATCCACCCCTAAATGTCAATAGTGCCCAGGCTGAGAATCTCTGGCTTAGTCCTAGGGACTCAGGGAATGCTTTGGGGAAGAAGAGCAGTTCGATTTGAGAACTGGAGGATGCTAGAAGTTTGGAATGCTGAGGAAAAGGAGTCCAGCATCTAATCAGCGTTTGAAATAATGATGAGAAAGAGCCGGCCCCAGGAGCTCCAGCTGAGAAGGCAGGGAAGGTGGAGGGGAGTTGGTGGGAGATAAAACACAGAATCCAGTCTGTTCTTAGAGTAACTAGAAGGTCTTCCATGACATGTGATGAAGTGTGGGCTTGATCTGGAGGGCATGATGGCTAATACGATCTCCCCACCCCGCCACCTCTCTCACACATCTACCCCTTTGGAAAATTTTAAATCCAGTGATGTGATTCCATTTGTTTCTAGAAAATCCTCTCTAACGGCAGTGCAGATGACTGGAGAAGGGGTGGGGGAGAGACTGGATGCACACGAGAGACTCCTGCAAGACAGAAATGATGACTGCAGGCCATAGCAGTGAACATGGGGAAGCTGCAACAGACTCCTGAGAATAGAGACATTTTTATTTTTGATGATTAGTTGGGTGTTGGGAAAGAAGGAACTGCTTAGGATGACTCTGAGGTTTCTAGCTGAGGGCTAGTGTGAGTGGTGAGGTGTGTGACAGAGGGGAAGTAATTTGTAGGGGACACAGTTCAGTTTACAAATATGGTGCTGATGGTCCTGTGGGGACTTCCAAGTGGACACATCCTGTTCACTGGGAGAAAAGCAGATCTGGTGCTAAGGAAAGACAGGCACCGGAGACGCAGACGTGGGAATCATGAGGGCCCACGAGTGGTAACCGAAGTCTTAAACATGGAGAAGGTGCTCAGGGACAGCGCCTGGTGAGAGATGAGAAGACAAAGGGCAGAAGGTTGGGGTTCATGCAGAGCTGAGGGGCAGAAAAAGAAGGAAACACAGAGGACGAACCAGAGATGTAGGAATAACAGTGACACCCACCAAGGAAGGGCCACACTTGGAGAATAAGAAAGTGGTCAAGCTGTCCAACACAGCGGAGGTTAAGCAGGATGGGAAATTAGATGAAGCCATTGGACATGTCAATCAAGAGGTCATTGGTGACCTTTTCAAGAGCAGTTTCACTACAATGGTGAGCGTGGAATTTATTTAAAAACACTCGATTACCCAAATGTAGAGGAAGAAAATGGGAACTGAATGTCTTTATATCTGGACAGAATTTGAATAGCAGACATTCTGCAGTTTTGGCAGACAGAAAAGGAATAAATCGTTTAAGCCAAAAACCAGATTAACAATAGGCCAGATCATAAGAAGAGTATTGTATTCCAAAAGAAGAAGTGTAGAGGCAAGGAGCCTCAGCGTCAACTCGGCAGCTTAGCAATGTCTTTAAGAATCTCGACTCTTCCCATTTTTTTGCTCTGTCACTCTCATGCTGGTGACCACATGGTCACAAAATGGCAGCTGCAGCTCCAAGCCTCACATCCTTACATACATGACAGTACCTAAATCAGGAAGGAAGATGCCAGGGACGAAAATGAAATTCATCTCTCTCCTTTCATTGGGAGACTTTTCCTTATGTCTTATCACATGTCTTCTCTTAGACCATTTAAGATGAAGGTAAAGGGGACTGCCATAAGAGGCTTGCACCGATTGTGATTCTTCCCCTGGGGTTAGGTCCATGACTTCTCGAATAGAATTGGGGTTCTGTTCACAAGGAAGAAGGGAGCCTGGCATTTGGGGTGACAACCTGTAGTGTCTGCCATAGGAAACCATCTTTTCATAGGGAGAGGGGAACACACCAGCGACCTTACAGAATGGGACAAGCCCTTGGGGTGCTTTGAAAAGAATGATTAGCTTTCATAGTTAATATTCACAGCTGAGACTTATAAAGATATCCCCACTTATTGACTACCCACTTTGAGCAGGCGGCTAATGGCTCTGCAGACCTTCTGTACCCAGCAATATCAGGATATAGGTAATAACTGGGAGGTTGATGTTGGCAATGAAGTACACTTATTGAGGGTTTACTATGCACCAGGCACTTTATATTCATTTTCTCAGTCTTCAAGACACAAGTGAGATGGATAGATGCTACTAATATATATGGCCATTGTATAGAGGAGAAAAGCGAAGCGCACGGAGGTTCCGTGACTTGCCTGAGTCCCTCAGTTGGTAGCAGCTGACCCAGCACTGCGTAATCCCAAAGTCCGTGCACATGCTGATGACCCCTTACTGCTGCCTTTGATAAAAAGAAGGCCCTGGGAGGGTTTGTTACACCCTGGAGACGGAAGCAATCGTGCAGGAGAACAGAAGATGTGCTGCCATGAGCTTTTCCTCTTTACCGGTGTCCTGAGATTTCAGCATCTCATTTTCCCAGACAACATTGCAACTAAAGCACAGCCAGCAGACGGCCCATTCCCTCCATCTTTGCACCCTCAGTAACAAGTCCGCCGGTCTTAGTGGGCCCCTGCAGGACCCAGAGACCGAGGTGGGAAGGTGCGCTCACAAGCTAGGTGCAGGGCACGGGAACTAGAACTTCTTCCTGGTGGGAGCAGTGTGGCAGAGGCAGTTTGGGGGACTGGGATGATATTCGGAGGGCACTCATATGGAGGAAAGGGGGACCTCCAACAAAGAGGACAGAAACTCTTGGGCGCTCAACAGGTCCTCAACTGGAATTTAGGTTCAAGTCTTGAGACAAGGAAAGAAGTAGAGGCTCAGGGGCTAGTTATTCTGGGCCCTGGGCTCAGCACTCCAGGGGCATTATCTCACCAAGCCTCACAGTGAGGTCATGGAGACCAAACTTTTATCATCTCTGTTTTATAGATGAGGAAAAGGAGGCTGGGAACACTTAAGCAATTTGCTTAGGGTTGTATAGCTAGTGAGTGGTTGTGATGAGATTGGATCCACCCAGATCTGTCCCTCCACACCAATCACCTGTAACCATGACGCTTTCCTTCCTGGGGATGCCTTAGGTACTGCAATGAATACACAGCTCCAGGTACTGAGTGAACCCGGGTTAGGGGCAGGAGGAAGGGGCTCTTGGAACCCACAATCTTTCTGTTTCTTTAAAATCCTATTTCTGTTCCAAATACGTTCCAAAGTGTGTGTATTTCAGGAGGAGCTCACATACATAATTTAAATCATGGCAGCCTGTTGGAAAGGCATTTTAACAGTACCACGAATAAAAGCAAAGAGGCCGTAAGTACTATAAAACTCTCAGGGAGGCCTATCGTGCCCTGGGGGTTGGGTGAAGGGGCTTCGTGTTTTTTTCTGAAAGAGAGAGCCCTAAGGCAAGCCAGCCTTTCTCACCGTTAATATAGGCCTGCTCTAGATTGCATCTTGACCAAGTACCTTTGCTAACCAAGTTCTCCTTTCTTTCCTCATTATTTCCAAGACAGCTAAGATTGTCCACTGTGGTTTGGGTTAGGGGCTGTGTGGACAGAGTTGGGAGACCAGCTGAGAAGTGGCAAGAAGGGGCAGGGAGGAGACCCCACCCACCTACCAACAAGTGGGAACCCAGTTCCAGGCACTAATGTCAAGCCCTCTCTCCCTTGAAAATGACTAACAGAATTTGGATTCCTCTTGCCAGACACTAGAGCTATGATCCAGAAATGGCATTGTCACAAGTCACAATCAAAACTTAAAGAAGGGGGGGGACACCTGGGTGGCTCAGTGGGTTAAAGCCTCTGCCTTCGGCTCAGGTCACGATCTCAGAGTCCTGGGATCAAGCCCCACATCGGGCTCTCTGCGCAGCGGGGAGCCTGCTTTCCCCCTCTCTCTCTCTGCCTGCCTCTCAGCCTACTTGTGATCTCTCTCTTTCTATCAAATAAATAAATTTTAAAAATCTAAAAAATAAAAAAACATAAGAGGGACTCTGAAACAACGGCATGCCCATCTGAACTTTCCCCAGCCCACAGTGTACCTACAGGGTACCCTAAGATGTGACTTAGAACATTACACCCCTTCGTCTGAATGATACAACCTGGCGCCAGGGTACAAGACGTAGTGGGTAGAGGGCGGCCTGGATTTCAGCCCTCACTCTGCAAAGCACCATAAAAAATGGCAGCACTGACCCAGGTCTGGCCTCAGATTCCCAGAATGTTTTCCAGTGTTTAAAAGCAGGAAGCTGGGGGACACATTCTCACCCAGCTTAAAGGGAAAGACGGAATCTGAGAAGTCTTTTCTTGTTGAATTACTTAAATCCTGCAGCTCAGCTTAGAAAGACTCAATTAAGAGGAGTTGTTGGAAAACCTCAGAACCATGAAAGGCCCAAGGCCATGTTCAAAAAGCTTTCAAAAACTGTTAGCACGGAACAATTTTGTTTAGTTCACAAAACTGGCATTGACCCGGCCAACACCTCTCCTCTTAGCTTTATCTCTCAGCCTCATTCCCAACTCCTCATAACAGAGGGGGAAGGAAAATGCAAGGATTTGGAGGGTGGGCTCTAGATTTCGGTTTAGAATTGGTCAAAGAACTTTTGAGCTGTGTGACCCTGGGAAAGTTACTTAACTTCTCTGAACTCCTATTTTCTCACAGGGCTAGCATAGTGGATAAGTGGGATAGTGACATAAAGCACTTTATATTATGCTTGCCCCTTGGAAAATGGAAAATGCATAGTAGTTACTATTAACCCAAGCAGTGCTGGAAGAAAGAACTCAGGAGTGGTCAGCCAATGTGATACCTCCTTTGTTCTTGCCTCAGCACCCACTGGGGTAGTGGCCAGTATGGTAAGAAGCATGTATGTATGACTGGAAATGGGCCTGACCAACTTTATCTCTCTTTTTTTTTTTTTTACTTATCGAGCATCTATCAATGAGGAATTGGCCTAAGTATGGTGGTAAAGACAAAGATGAAGAAAAATCCTCTACCCTTAAAGAATATGCAGATTGCTAGCATCTGCTATTATCGGTTCAGAAAAAATTGTGGAGGCATCTATCATTTGTCTCCTCTCTGCTCCATCCATCACCTGGAAGGGCCGGCCCTTCCTGCGTGTCTTGTGACACCTGACTCATCCTGGGGAGAGCTGACTGGGCCAGAGCTAGACACTGGACCAGACCAAGCCAATCAAATTCTTTCTTGGGAATTTAAAATTGAGCAGCTTAGAATTTAGACTCAGGAGGAAATTAATCTTGGTGCTGAGTCCAATATCAAAGGTGATGTAACCTCAAGGCTGCTAGAATTCTCAGCCTTGGGCATACCAATGACTAAGAGAATTTCAGAGGAAAGCAGTGACGGGAAGCCAGGTAGCCCTAGAAAGACATGCCAGAAAGAGATGGAAGGAGTAGCCTTGTAGGTTCCTAATGGCTTTTCAGTCCCTATGAGGCTCAGCTATCCTTCTTTTTCGATGGGATTTCAAGAGTCTTCTCTTTCGGTAAACCCCTTTCTACCCCAGCAGTGATGTCCCCTGGTTCCACAGCAGAGCTGAATGTGTGCGACCCATTGACTGGAGATAAGAAGCTGCCAAAGGCCACTCAGATAGGATTCCTTTAATCAAAACAACTGCCTCTTGAAAGCCTGATTAAATTAACCGTTTGGTTTTAATCCAATTGTTTGGCAATCGATCTTATTTGAACAGATCCAGGAAAATAGGAGTATCACCGCCATTTACTCAGTGCACCAGGATAGTATGTGATGGTAGACCATCATGAAGAGTTCCCTGAAAAATACATACTTCCAGGGAAATAAAATTCCAAAAGTTGTGGGTAAAAAAGAAGTGCAATTAGCATTATTTTAGGCCCTTTCAGCCCTTGTGATTTTTAAAGGGAGCCAACCACTTGTTTTGAGGTCTTGGTTTTCTCAGGTGTGTACTTGGTGGGCTTGAGGGACACTGTGTGCCCTCACCACCCATTGTGTAGAAGGCAAGGACAGCTGGTCAACGATCCAAACACAGTGTCTGTCTAAAAGATCTTTTTAAAAAGCATAAACACAATTACTTTTATCCAAGCCTCCTTTCTGAATATCCTGGGCTTGCCAGTACTTTAGCAATATTACTTTGCCATCACCGAAGCCTCTAAAATTTAATTCAGGGAAGTCTATGAAAGGGGTATTGCATTTGAGGAATATGTATATTGCCTGTACATCAATTGGCATCCTGGGACTGCTCTGGGGCACTGAGGTCAAAGTTTAGTGATGCATGGAGTTGTCGTCCTAATGGTAAGTATTGATCAGCAGCCTCAGAAACAACCAGCACGCGTGCAGTCTTGCTCCAGCCAGACGCCAGGCTCCTGAGAAAGGAGTGTCTTTCCTAGAGAGCCTTGAAAAACAATGCATGGAACACTCAAGCCTACAATACAGAGAGGCACTAAGATAGTGAATGACTGTTTCAGCAGGATAAGTGGAGAATGATAAATAACACTGTGCACCATCTGCACAGCTATGATACCTAGGAGGAAGGGACTGAAAACCAATAAATATCATCTACACATAAATATGTGCGTTTTCTATTGCTGCCATAACAAATTACCCCCAAACTTTGTAACTGAAAGTAATATAGATCTATTAGCCCACCTCTGTAGATCCAAAACCCCAGTTGGCTGGATGGGTTTCTCTGCTCTGGGTTTCACAAGGCCAAAATCAAGGTGTCAGCAGGCTTGCATTTTTCTTTGGAGACTTTGGGATGATGAATCACTTCCAAGCTCATTCACGTTTTGGTTGAATTCAGTTCGTTACAGGTGTAGGGCTGAGGTCCCTGTTTCCTTGCTGGCTGTCACTGGGTGCTGGTCTTTGCTCTTAGAGGCTGCCCACTTTCATTCTCATGCTTTACACATTGCCCACTGCCCTCCATCAGTGCTAGGGTCCCTCCCACACTTGGAATCTCTCCAACTTCTACTTCTGCCAAATCTCTCCTACCTCTGGCCAGAGAAAGTTCTCTGCTTTCAAGGGTTCACGTGATTAGATTGGACCCATCGGGATCATCCAGGAAATCTATTATAAAGTTTGTGATTTTTTTTTTTTTTTGAGTGAGCGAGAGAGCATGAGCAGAGATAGGGGCAGAGGAAGAAGGAGAGGAAGAAGCAGACTTTTTGCTGAGTAGGGAACCCGATGTGGGGCTTGACCCCAGGATCCTGAGATCATGACTTGAGCCAAAGTCAGACGCTTAACCAACTGAGCCACCCCTGTGCCCCTAAAGTTTGTAATATTAATTACATCTCTAGTTCCTTTTGCTATGGTACATACCATATTCACACATTCTAGGGACATTTTAGGGGATCCATTATTTGGCTTACCAAAATATACACACAATTTTATATCCAGAAAAACAGGATTGTAGTCAGTGTCCTGGTGGGATCTGCATTGCAATCTAACTGAGCAAAATGCATTTGATGGTGTATTAGTTATCTCCTGCTGCACAGCGAATTACCCCAAAAGTTAGGAGTTTAAAACAATGAGCTGTCATTATGTCACAACTTCAGTGTGTCAGAATTCAGATGCAGCTCAGCTGAGTGCCCCTACCCCAAAGTCTCTCATGAAGCTGGTTATGAGGGCTACAGTTTATCTGAAGGTTCAACTGGGAGGTTAAAGGTGTACTTCCAAGTTTATTCACATGTTGGCAGGCCTCAGAAGAGTCACGTCCAAGTTCACCCAGGGGTTACTGGCAGGTCTCTGTTCCTCACCTCATGGATCTCTCCATAGGCTGCCTGAGTGTCCTCCCAACATGACAGTGGGGCATCTGAAAGACAGCATGGGCTGGAAGCAACCGCGAGGGGGTGTATCAAGAGAGATCAAGAGCCTGCAATGGAAGCCACAATTGTTTTTTGTTTGTTTGTTTGTTTTTTATTTTTTGTTTTTGTTTTTGTTTTTTGGAGAGAGAGAGAGAGAGAGAGAGCATGGTCTGCTCTGGGGGGTGGGGAGGAAAGGGCCAGAGGGAGAGGGAGACAGAAACTTAAGCAGGCTCCATACCAGTGCAGAGCCCAATGTGGGGCTCAATCTCATGACCCTGACATCATGATCTGATTAGAAATCAAAAGTCAGATGTTTAACCAACTGAGCCACCCCAGCACCCCCACAATTTTTTTTAAATCCATCGTAACCATTTTTAAGTGGGCAGTTGTGTAGTGTTAAATATATCCACATTGTATATCAGATCTCTGGAAATTTTCCATCTTGCAAAACTGGCTCTCTACACTCATTGAACAACTTCCCATTCCCCTCCACCCCTGGGAACCACCATTCTACTTTCTGTCTCTGTGAATTTGACTACTCTATGTGCCTCGCAGAAGTGGAACCATACAGTATTTGTCTTTGGTGACTGGGTTATTTCACTAAGTATGATGTCTTAGAGTTCACCCATGTTATTGTGTGTAATAGGATTTCCTTCCTTTTTAAGGCCAAATAATATCCCATCATATGGATTATACCACATTTTCTTTATTAATTCATCTGTCAATGGGCATTTGAGTTGCTTCTATCCCTTAGCTATTATTGTAAATAGTGCTGCAGTGAACATGGGTGTGCACATATCTCTTCAAGATCCTGTTTCCAATTCTTTTGGGTATATACTCAAAAGTAAGATTGTTGGATCAGATGGTATTTCTATTTCTAACATGTGAGGACCCTCCATACTGTTTTCCATAATAGCTGCACCATTTTACATTCCCACCAACAGTGCATTTCTGTTCTGATTTCTCCATATCATCACCAACACAATATTTTCCATTGTTTTGTTTTGTTTTGCTTTGTTTTATAGTGGCTATCTGTTGGGTGTGAGGTGATACCTCAATGTGGTTTTGATTTGCATTTCTCTGACAAGTGACATCAAGTGTCTTTTCATATGCTTTTGGCCATTTGTATATATTTTTGGATGGAAGACACAATCTTTTAAAAGCCTAATATTGAAAGTAATATCCATCACTTCTGTTATACTCTATTCATTAGAATTGAGTCAACAAGCCCAGTCCACACTTGAAGGGAGCAGAATACTAGGAGGCAGGGATCATGGGGACCATCTTAGAGGCTGCCAACCACAGATGGAGCATTAAAAGTCGGTGCAGAAGGATGACTCTGGCCTTCAGTGTTCCAAGGAGCTTCTCCTAAATTTCCCTTATGATAAGGATCACTTGGGACATTTATTAAAATCAGATACTTAGGTTCTTCCCTAGAGGTTCTAACTCAGTGGATCTTGGATAGGGCTTGGGAATCTGCTTTTTTAAACAACGGCCCAGGTTGTTTTTTGTTTGGTTGGTTGGTTTTGTATTTTTTTTTTTTAATTTTGTTTTTTCAAATAATCTCTACACTCAACATGGGACTCAAACTCATCACCCTGAGACTAAGAGTCACGTGCCCTATTGACTGAGCCCGCCAGGTGCCCCTGTTTCTCCTCTTAAAGATATAATTCACATGCCATAAAATTCACCCTTTTAAAGTATACAATTCAATGATTTTAACATATTCACAAAGTTGTGCAACTATCACCACTTTCTGAGAACACTTCATCACCCTTAAAGAAACCCCTATCCGTTAGCACTCTACATTCCCCTCTCCCTCCAAACCCCTGGCAAACACTGATCGACATCCTGTCTCCACAGGTTTGCTTATTCTGGACATTTCATATTAATGGAATTGTACATGAGGTGGCCTTTTGTATCTGACTTCTTTCACTTAGTATAATGTTTTCAAGGCTCATCCACGTTGCAGCATGTTCTCCATACTTCACTTCTTTTTATGGCTGAGGATTATTGCATTTTATGGCTACATCACATTTTATCCATTCATTTGTTGATGGATTCAGGAGATTCTTATCATAAAGGAAGCCTGAGAAAGGCTGTAAACTAAGTTTTACAGGGAGATTAAAAGCAGTTCAGATGCCTTAGAATGCTTGGAAAAATGGAGGTTTCTGGGCCCAAATAAAATCTCCTGAACTAGAATCAGAGGAAATGCCCAGGAATCTGTATTTTTTTTTTAAAGTAAGCTCTAGAGCTAGCATGGGGCTTGAACTCATGACCCCAAGATCAGGGGTCACATGCTCTATCCACTGAGCCAGCCAGGTGCCCTGGAACCTACATTTTAAACAAGCATTCCAGAAATATTCTTTTGCACAGTGAAACTCAGACTTGGAGCAGTAGCAAGATGAGGTGGGTAGCAGCAAAAGTGAGGAAAATTATTCTCTCTAAGAATATTATTCCCAAGAAACACCTTTTCAGCCATTTTCAAAGGTAATGTGGTGAGAAGGCCATTAGACATTTAGCAATATGACTCTGACAAAAAGACCTGAGCAGAAGCCTTATGAACAGCAAGTCTTGAGACACATGCAGGACGTGGTCAAAGGTGACACTTCTTCTTGTGCCCATTCTGTTTTCTGTTTTATCCTTCTGCAGACCCAGCCCTCGGCCTGGCCCTGCCCCCACACCAGCCTCTTCTGATATAGGAATTTAACCAACTAGGTCTAATGTCATAGATTCTTAGAATAGAGAAGGACTTAGGAGCTTATCCTGTCCAATGGCTCACAAACACAACTAATTTTCCAGTCAATTTTAGGATTCTTTTAAAAACTCTGCTTTCCAGAAGCACCAGGGCGGCTCAGTGGGTTAAGCATCTGACTTGTGATTTCGGCTTAGGTCATGCATGATCTCAGGGTCCTGAGATGGAGCCCCCCCCTTCAGGTTCCATGCCCAGCATCAGGCTCCTTGCTCAGCATGGAGTCTGCTTGAAGATTCTGTCCCTCTGCCCCTCCCCTCACTCTCTCTGTCTCTCTCACTCTCTCAAATAAATAAATCTTTTTTTTTAAAGATTTTATTTACTTATTTGACAGAGAGAGACACAGCGACAGGGAACACAAGCAGGGGGAGTGGGAGAGGGAGAAGCAGGCCCCCCACAGAGCAGGGAGCCCAAAGCGGGGCTCAATCCCAGGACCCTGGGATCATGACCTGAGCCGAAGGCAGATGCTAAATAACTGAGCCACCCAGGTGCCCCATAAATAAATCTTTTTTTTTTAAATCCTGCTTTCCAAAAAAAAAATATATATATATATCCTTTCCAACACTGCCTCCCCCTCTTCTCCCCACACACATACACACACACACACTCCAAAAGTTTTAACAGGTCGCTCTGGGTCCTTGAAATCTGTGGTTTTGCAAAGCCCTCCAGGTGAATCTGACGGTCAGCCAGATTCAATAACCACTGGTCCAACACCCTCGTTTTTCACAGTAGGAAACTGACCCCAATATCAGACAACTCCAGGAAAGAACGTCTCCTAGAACTTAGATCTCTGAGATCCTCATCAATATTCTTTCAAACCTGTGTGGTCAAAATGTCTCATCACTGGAGTAAAAAACATATTGAATTTGAGAATTCGGTGTTGATACCAGAGTAGAAGCCTGTACACAAATAGGCTTTTGGGATTTAGGTCTGTCCTCGGCGCCATGAAGGTCAGCTGACTCGTGTTAAGCGGTAAGAGAATGAAGGATGAATGAAATTGTCATTACCAAGTTAATACTGCTTGGAATCAGCAGCCATTAGCATTTCAATTTGGTGGGGGGTATCTCCAGGTGGTTTGATCATCATTAAGATTTAGAAATGAGAAAATCTGGACTTGAGCCATATCATAAATATGGAGAAAATGCTCACTCACATTCATTTACCATAAACCTGGAAATAACAACTTTCCAGTTCAGTGGCTCGTCAATCTCACTGTGTATTAGAATCACCTGGGAGTGTTTAAAAATAAACCATGGCCCAGCTCCGACCCTCAGGACCTCAAGAAATAAAGTGAAGGGCCAAGCCCAGGCTTATGTATTTTAAAAATAAAGCTCCTAAATGAAGCTCCCCCAAGTTATTCTGATGTATAGCCAGGATTCACAACCACTATGTTAGCCCCTTCAATCTCTAGGAAATGAGAATAATTAAAAAACTTTAAGTTTCACATTATATTCTGGAGAAATATTTCCACCCTGAATGGGCTCATGAAGGAGCTCGTTCTGTGATCCTACAGGCTGGGAATTCTAATCAGGAACATTTGTGCACTGCTTTGGAATTGGCTAAGTGCTTTCACACACATATCATCACCCAATTATAATTATTTATTAAGTGTCTATCATACCTTTCCTGCTAGAAGTTCAAGGTGGTGGATTCTCCTGCCCATTCTAAAAAGAACTCCATTAATGAGGCTTTTTTTTTTTTTTAGAATTTTAAATAAGGTAAAGGAAAAAAAAATGTCAGAGAACTGGGCAGAAATCTTCTCCACCGGAAAATTGTTGCATATGTAATGACGCGAGGACTCCTTGAACATGATATGTTGAGATTGGGCGAAATTCAGCCTCAGAGGTTCACGGACTCTTGAGGTTGAAGTAATGATGAGAAAGGAAACAGGGAAAAATGTGAATTCTAAACCAGTGCTTTTCAGATTCTAAATGGCATATAAATCAACCAGGGATCTTGTTAAAATGCAGAGTCCATTTCAATAGGTCTCCAGTTGGATTTGAGATTCTACATTTTTAACAAGCTCCCAGGTGACACCAATGCTGTTGGTCTACACATCCCATTTGGAGTGGACAGATTCTGGAATTAGGGACAGGCAGATGGAAAGAAGTCAGGAGATTTATCTCCCACCTCCCACTCCCCAAGGTTCTGTGAGAAAGTTACCATGAGACTTTAGAGAAGTCATTTCATCTTCAAAACCTTAGATTTCTCATTCATAAAATGGAGCCAGGAGATGGCTCTACATCAGAGATAATAAATACTTAACCCTCATGACCACTCTCCCAGACGCCATGGAAAGACAGAAGATCCTAGAGGCAGAATGGGCACGATTTCTAGTCTTACAGCCCACAAAATGTAGGTGGTATCTTCAAGAAGCACCTAGCCAGTTTAAGCTAATTTAAGTCACATATTGCAAAGAGTGACCCCTGTAACTCTTTCATATGAGTCTGACTGTCACAACAATGAGGTTCCGAGAGTTGGTCCACATGTGGACAAGTTTTGATGGGGAAAGAAGTTACTGTAGTGGGAGAGCCTAAAGCACCACAAGTCCTTCTGACAAGAAAGACGCCACAAGGGAGGAAAGGAGTCCAGCAGGAGACTGGCAGAGGAACCACAGGAGATACGGTCCCTAGTGTCTCAGTCCTTGGATGATCGTCCGGAACCTTGGTCTTCCTAGGATTCTACTCCAGCCCCACACCTGGACTCTCAGCTCAGAAGGGATCTCTCTGGCCCAGCCCAAGCAGAAGGAAAAAGACCCCTCTAAGGGAGTCTGCCTACATTCTCCATTAGGATGAATGGAGCCTGTCCAGCCTTGACGGGTCATGCCCAGTGCTGGTCGTGTGCTCCTGGGACTCCTGGATGGCCTCTCTGTCCCATTGCCTGTGGTTGTGCTCTGGCATCTCCTAATCTCACAGGGACATGGTTCTGTATCAGTGAATAGAGACACTATTCAGTGGGCGGCCATCATGGGCAGAATTTAGCAGTGCACTCCTCAAGCAAATACCTTGGGGGCTGCAGAGCTTTTAGACTTTCAAGGTGAAAGGAGATTTTCCCAGAGGGAAACACATGTATTCTTAAGACTCAGATAATGCGCCAAAGCACCGCACTTGAAACTTTCACTTTTGTCTCAATTAAGTGGTGCAACACTGCATATTTAATGTTCCCATTTCACAGATGAAGACACCGAAGTCCAGAGAGGTCACCAAAATTCCCGCAGCTCACACAGCTGAAATGTAGGTGACCCTGCATTAGCTTCCCTGTTCATGAGACTCTCAGCCTGGTGCTCACAACATCACCGCTCACTGTCTCCTGACACTGTACTTGAAGAGAGAATTCTTGAGAAGCTGAGATTGAGTGAGAATGATGAAGTAGAGTCAATTTCCTTTGATCCTCCTAGTTTGGGACAAAATGGGTGCATAATACATTGGAACGCTTCTTGCAGTTCATGGAAGAAAAGATGTGGACCTGGCCTTTCTTTTTCCAGGTGCTGGCGACCTCCTTTAGGGGTTCTGAGTTACGAACAGATGACATAGAGAAGGTGCCAGGACTTTGACTATCCCCTTGAGTGGGGTCTAGCTCCTTCTACATACCAAGTACAGATGTCCTTAGCAACAATCTTGCATGTACCCCCAAATTCTGCAGTCAATTCAAGCATGTTGTGAGTAGAACAACCTGCCAGAGACTGAGACAGGTGCTAGAAGGTAGAGGCAGGTTAGCAAGGCAGATGAGACCCCCTCTCTGGGGCTGCCCTTCTGCTTGGGGGAAGGACTGGGAAGACAGTCACAAATAAGACATTTCATGTGCAAGAAAAATGATGCAGAGGAATCTTGCAGTGCCCTGGGACCACACAAGGACCCCATCCCTCAGCAGAAGGCCAAGTGAATAGAATTAAACATAATCAACCTTCCCCTGCCTACAGGAACTTGAACCACACTAGAAGGGAGGCCACTTTTGTCACCCGGAGTCACAGCCGCGCTGCCTATCATTTGAAGAAGCACTCTACGAAGTTGGAGTAAATTCCCTGCCAACTTAGCTAACTGCTGCCATGCCAAGCCCTCTCTTGGTCTGGGCAGAGAAGTACCAGGCACGTACACATGTGTGCACACACATGCGCATGCGTGCACACACACACACACACACACAGAGCCTCCTGCTGGACTCATGACATTCACATTTCACATCCTTCCTCCCCTAGGGTGGAGCTCGAGGATGGGATTTCCTTCACAATTTGCCCTGGAGATGCTGTTAATGCAATGTACTCTAGAACCATTTCCTTTGTTATTAGGGGAATACACTAAGATATTAACAGTCGTAGATTTGGGTGGGTAGAATTACGGGGGACTGTCTTTTCTCCTTTTTTTTTTAAGATTATATTTATTTAAGAGAGAGCACGCGCGAACACACAAGCGGGGAGGAGAGGCAGAGAGCAAGAGGGAGAAGCAGACTCATGCTAAGAAGGGAGCCCAACAAGGGCCTTGATCCGAGGCCCTCAGAATCATAACCCGAGCTGAAGGCAGATGCTTAACTAACTGAGCCACCCAGGCACCCCTCAAGCTTTTTTAAAAAACTATTTTTATTCTGTAATTTTTTCATAATGAGCATGGATCACCTGTGTAATAGTTTTTTCCAAATAAAGAAAGATGAGGTCTCCTACACTACCATTGCTTTCTAATCCACATTTGCCCTGGAAAATAAGGAGGCATGAAGTGTCTTTGAGGCTTGTTGGCACTGTGTGGGATGATGACAAGGATATTGGACTGGGAAGTATAACACACAAGTTCAGTTTCCAGCCTTCCAGAACCTTCTAACTTTGGGACACCGGGCAAGTCATTGAACTTCTCTGAGCCTTCATTTCCTCATTTGCAGCAAGGAGCAGTAATAGCTCCCAGGAGATGAAAATGATGCAGTAATGTCAAGTGGGATTATCATTATAATTATTCATGTAGCTGAAAATTGGCCAATTTTGCACTCATGTAGAAAGAAGAAAAAACCAATGACTCTGGGAGTTGTAACATGGTCGATCTCAGTTGGTACCAGCATGGGGGGGTGGAAGCCAGGCGTGGATGGTCTCCTGTGATTCTCACCTCCCAGTATTCATGCCCACCCCGCCCTGAGTACAGCTGACCTCTATGACCAATAGGAGATGCAGAAATGACAGCGTGTGATTCTGAGGCTGGGTCATAAAAGGTATTGTGACCCTGCCTTACTCTCTCCTAGCTCACTCATTCAGGGGGAAAGGGTCAACTAGCTGCCATATCATGGGGACCATCAAGGGAGGTCCTCGGGGGCCAAGGAACGGAAGCCTCCTGCTAACTGCCAGCACTACCTTGCCAGCCACGTGAGTGGGCCATCTTGGAAACCATGCCTTCATCCCTTCCCTGGGTGACATCTTGACAGTAACTTCTTGAGCAACCCCAGGCCACAGGCACCCAGCTAAGCCACTCCCTATTTCCTGACCCACAGAAACTGTGTGAGAGAATAGAAGTGTACTGTTACTTAAGCTGTTAAATTGTCTGGTGATCTCTTAGGCAGCAGATGACAATCACGTCTTCAGTTGGCAGCCCTCTAGGAAGGTTAGGGACCTACACGCATGGCTTCGGAAAAGCAATTCATTCTAAGCCCATTTAACTTCCTTTCATGATGAAGTGACCTGGGATGTGAATGGAGGGAGTATGGGCAATAAGTGTCTCTCTCTGGTCCCAGGAGGGCCTTTAATTTGATACCACATGCCACTCTCATCAACACGCAGGGAGGCAGGGTCTTAGCGGTGGTTCATTGATTCGGCCTCAGGAGAATGGATGCAACAGCTAATTCAAGACTTGAGGGAGGGGAACGAATATATGAATGCCAATACAAATAACAGTAATAATAGCAATCCTCTTCACTACAACTCATATTAACACCGCTAATACCCATTGTCCAGACACCTCCCCCTTGAAGAACCCAAGTTCTTAGAAATCCAGTAATTACTCTTTCCTCTAGTGCACAAGGAAAATGACTTCAGCCTCCTCTGCAGTGCTTTGACAAGTCTCCTTCAAAAACTCCCAGATTTTCGGAAAGTTCTACCCTGTCCGGTCAGTGGGGACTACAGCCTTGGTCCGTACTGTTCCCTAGTCCTTAACTCTCATCCTTTGCTCTTGAGGCCCCTCCATTAGTGCCGGACCAGCTCACTTCCTCCGTGCCTCAAAGCATTAGGAACACAAGGTTGGGGCCCTAAAAGTTTGTGGATGATGACAGGGGTATTGCAGTCCTACACAGCAGACTAATTAAAATGGAGTCTCTAGCAGCTTGGTCCTTGGGCTCCTTGGCAGTTGCTGTGACAGGGGCTTCTGTTGCTCTGTGTGCACCCTTGCTGACCACTGCTTTCCTGAGCTGCCTCCATTTTTCTCTGGATTCCACCCCACCCCTACCCCCTGCAATCTCCCTTTCTCCCATTCCCAGCCAGCCCTCGCTTCCTTCTCCCAGGACTGCCACCACCACCTCCAAAAACCTGTCACCTTTCCTGTAGACAAGGTACCTCTGTGTGTCCCCCTTTCCCACCAGGGTGGTAGCGACATGGCTACACATATGGGCTGTGTCGCAGGACGAGATGGCCCCCGCCGAACTCCCAGCTAGGCGTCATCTCTTTGAATCCTTCCCATCCCTGTTTTACAGGTGACAAAACCGACTTCCAGGGGGATGAGGTTTTGTGCAAGGACCCAGGGTGAACAGAACAGATCTGGGACAATTCCCAGGCCTCTTCCAGGCAGAAGGAGAACTAGGTTGGAGATCGTTAGTTGAGGGCACCTGCAGAAGCTAAATTGAGACTGCCTGAAGCTTAGGAGGAAGGAAATGTATGTAGAGTTAGTTCCTAGAGGGCTTATAAATAGGACCATAGCTCATGAGTCCTGAAAAGTCCCAGGGTCAGCCTTCCCGAGGAGAGGGAAGGGGGCGGGGTCACATGTCCTCCTGAGGTCATTTCTAGCTTAATGATTCAGGCAGCAAAATCCCAGTGTGGGTTCAGCTCCCCTGAATGTACTTTCGCTTTGCATTATGATTTGCCACTCGAACTGATGAGAACCCAAATTGATGTCATTTCCCTCCCAATAAGCTCTTGACCAGAAAACATCTTATTTCTCCATCTAACAGGGAAATTTTTTTCCCCACCCAGTTTCTACAAAATCACGTTGCAGTTTGTCTCAATATTTTCCTTCTTTTTTAAAGATAGCATTTGTCAGGGATTCTCCTCTGGTTATAAAAGTAATGTACATGTTCACTGCAAAAGAAGATGGAAGGCGTAGAAAGCTAAAAGAAGAAAAAAAAATTATACATAATGCCACACCCATAGAAAAACATTAAAAATTGTAGCATTTCCTTTCTGTCTTTTCTGCATGTGTACAATATATTTTTTTTACCATAATTGGATCAAATGCCTTTTTTAAGACTTCTATTAAAAGTAGGAGAGGGAAGGATCCTACATTCTGGCTTTAGTGAAAAACGAATTTATTAATAGCTTACACTGATCGAGTACTGACAATGGTCCAGGCACTTTACAGGCTTGCCTTAATGCACATAAGTACTTTATTTACATTGCTTTACCAAATCTTCATAACGCCCCGTTGAGGAAGATGCTAATACTGTGCCCATTTTACAGATGAGGAAATGAAGGCTCGGAGAACTGAAGTCAAGTGGCCAAGGATAGCTAGCTCATAGAGCAGTTGGGACGGTAGATTTTTTTTTCTTTTTTCTTTTCTTTTTTTTTTGCCTCTACAGCCTGGGCTATTAACCCTTAGAGTATATAGAGAGTTTATCTCTTTTTTAGCAAAAACTGCCACAACTGGAAAGACTGTAATGAAAATGCCGGCATGCGTCTCATTTAACTGGGAATACTTTAATGGAACCACAATACATTCATGGAACAAAGACCATGCTCCCTGCTGACCTTCCACAACACTGCTCTTAAAAGATACAGGGAGAAAGGAAATCCAAGGAAAATGTCAGAAGTTTATTAGCTAGTGCTGCTACAAGCTTACAGAGGCTCTCCTATAAGCTGTTGCTATTTTGGTATTTGATGGCCATCTAACATGTTCCTGGGCATGGGGGAAGCTGACAGATGCCAGGGATCAGCGCACAAGCTGTGACGTGACTGCCCATTCTTTCTATGGCCATCCATTGAGTACCTACTGTGTTTCTCTCAGGCACAGAGCTAGGCATGGACTCCACATGCAATCCCTATAAAACCAGCAGCCATAGGTTCAGCCTAAGTGGTGAAGTGGTGTTAAAATTACCCCTCCACCCCTACCCCAGAGTCAGGAAATGAAACACTGTTTCAAAATAAAAGCTCAAAATGTTATATTGGTTAAATAGCATAACTGTTAGGGTGCTTTGATGGCAAGCAACAGAAACTGACTCTGGCTGGTCTAAGCAAGAAAAGAGTTTCTTGGAAGGATATTGGAGAGTACTCTAGAGCAAAGGGAAGGCTAAAGACTCAGGCATGGAGCCATCAGGCACCCAGCGTCTCCAGAAGGTTCTTGGCAGCAGAAAATGCTCAAAAATCTCACCCAGCTGCCTTGGCTGGAAAGAGAACACTCCAACTGTTCTCGGTTTTGGGCCTGACTCCATGATTCAGATTTCAGAGCGGGAGCCCTCATCGGCCTCCCTGGCAGTCACGTGCCAGGGAGAGGGGTGGGTACCTGGCTAACCATTCCATCAGACAAAAATGGAGAGCCATTAGCTGAAGAAGATGGGCTAGAGGCTGGGCCACTGACAAACAATATCCTTGCATTTCTTGAGAATGATGACGGCCAAGTACAGAGGCTGTGACAACACTCATAAAAACAAAACAAAACCTTTCCTTTTCTATCCATTTCTCTCATACGCTAAAGCTACTCTATGGAATTTATCTCTCTGGTTATGTGCAACCCTCCTGGATATTCAGTCCTGTTTGCCCTTGGTGCAAAATGCGTTCTGAGAAACAGCAGCATCTTTGTCGCAAGGGAGCATGTTAGAAATGCAGGGTGTCGGGCTCCATCCCAGATCATGGAATCAGACTTGGCATGTTAGCAAGATCCCCAGGTGGTTCTTCTGATGCAGGAGAGGTTTGGAAGCCCTCATTTATACACTTTCCTCTGCCCTCCTCTCTCCATTTCTCTATAGATCAACCCAGTTTCTCACCCATCTGAAAGAATCCCTCCCCTTCAGCAAGAGGGAAGAGATGGGCTGTCAACTACGAGGTTGCCTCTGGTGCGGTGAGAAAGAAATGAGAACACTCGTATGCCAATCCTTTTTGTCCTGTAAACAACGACCAAGCAGACAGTCTGTGACCTTGGAGTGCTCATGTTCTAGAGGGAGGAGCTGGCCGGGCAGTCCAAATGGATATTGAGGGCTTCCAGGGGCCATGGCACGGTTCTTGGGGCTGAGCTGGCTTTAGCCCAGCCTGATCTGGTGAGAATCCTGGGGACAAAGGGGTGGAATGGGAAATAACGTTTTACTGGGCTACGCAGAAACATTTGGAGGTCCAGTGGTACTTGGGAGTGCCCTCCCAAATGCCACGCTGATGTATAAAACTGTGCCAGGGAACTCATGGCCGGCCTCTGTCCTAGTCAAAGACAGCGAACAGGGAGCGGGTCCCAAAGTATGGCAGAGAGGGGTGGGCAGGTGCCTTTAAAGTGTTTCAGTGTTGAATGCAGAGTTTTGAAAGTTCTAGAGTTCAGGTACTATGTGGCCTCTCATCATACTGGTCCCCACAACATACAAATAAAGCAGGCACGAGATTTTCCCCAAAGTTAGCAGTCTCCTATGAGTCATTTCGCAGGAACTTGGTGGCAGCCACTTGGCTGAAGGCAGCTGTGAGGAGGAATGTCCAGGCGGAGTGGCTGCAGCAGTGGGCGTGGCTGCGTGGCTGGAGCCGGGGACAAGCTGTGGGCGTGGTCACAGCCGCCAAGGGCGTGGCTGCGGGCGTGGCTGGAGCCTGAAGACAAACTGTGGGCGTGGCTGTCAGTCGGAGTGGTAACCAGAGGAGGCGATGCTGTCCAGCCCCATCTCACGGACCCCAGGGACTTAAAGAACTGTGCCCTTGGTCCCTCAGGGCAGGGCAGAACTCTAGGCGGAATCAAGACAGAACGGAGCCAAGGGCGGGGACAGGCCCGGAGGGGCCTGGCAGAAGATCACAGAAGAGGTCCCAGTCACACACCTCGGTGCTTTCTGTGTCTGCTGGTGAGTGGGGAGTGGCATGCAAGAGACCTGAAACCACTTGGACTCCTTTCTGGAGGGTCCAGGAAGCCCAAGCTGACAGGGTCTGTGGCAGGGAGCTTGACGGAAGGTTGCCCTTCCCCTGCAGCTGGCAAGACTCTTCTTCTGCAACACACTCCTAAGGCCCCTCAGGTCATTCAGAGCCCGAAGGCTTCGTGAAGGGACCCACACCATCCTGCCTGCATCCCCATCTTCTGTCTTCTGCAGGCCTCCCCGTCCACAGAATAATCTTGTCCCTTCCACCAGGAAGAAATAAACAAACCAAGCAACCCCGCCCCCCACCCCGTCCTCACCAACCCTGTGGTCTCTCACCAGCCCAGGCTGTGGGCAAACAGCAGAGCTCAGAACCGCGTTTAGGCTCAGCTAGAACACACTGTCGCGGTGTCCAATGAGTTAATGGTTGCAAAAGCTTCAGAAAAAGACACTCTCCTGCTAGTACAGAGTATGATTTACATTTCGTTGACATTCTCCAGTTTCAAAAGCCACTTGCAAATGCCAGTACTTCTAAGTTTTATTTCTGATACTTGTACCTATAAAGAAAGGAACTGTGCATAAGAAGAAAAAAAAAAGCCCTTTACACCATGGCACTTTAAGAAGGGAGAACAGAAGTGCAAAAAGTAATACTGATGAAATAAACAAGCAAATCGGTTTGTGAAGTTGCCCCAGCCACAAGTCCACATTTCTAGGACCTCCTCATCAACACTGAGTGCTTACATAGTGCCAGGTGCTCTTCTAAGCACTTTACCGATATTATCTCACAGGTTACTTGTAGTAACTCTAAGCCAGTTCTTCTCAAACAGGAGTTAGATTGCCCTCCCCCTCACCCCCTGGGAATATTTGGCAATGTCTGAAGACATTTTTGCTTATCACAACTTGGGGGGGGGTGTTGCTACTTGCACGTAGTGGGTCCCACATCCCATGATGCTAGGAGAGCCCCACGACAAAGAATTAGCTGGCCCAAAGTGTCGACAGTGCTAAGGTTGAAAAACCCTGCTGTAAGCGAAAGGAGGTTGATCATCACTCATCCTATTATACAGATGAGGAAACAAGTACAGAGAGGTACTTCCAGATACTTAGCTTTATGATCAAACATAATTGGCAAAATGAATGCAAACAAGGGATTGAGAAAAGTTTGCCAATATTCAAGATGAACTACAAGAGGAGGAAATGGGAAAGCATTAGGTTTGCATCTGTCCTGTGATTTTCTTTGCCAGGGTTACGTGAATCCAAGGATCCTACAGAACTGAAACATCGACATTGTTCACGGTCAGGATGAGCTGTCCAAGACACTTTCAGGGAGGGCAGTGACACTGCTTTCCAAACTCATTGCTTGCCTCCCTATTTACTATTACTCTGTTCTCCAATTTCACAGAAGCACTTCTCATTCTTTTCTCAATTTGCAGCCTGTACTTGCACCTTGTTAGGTCCATTTGTGATTGCTCAGTCCGGGGGTGATGGAGGGAGGCATCTGCCCTCCTGAGCCAGTGCGTTCTCACATTAGACAGCCTGCATCTGTCCGGGAATTGTGGGGGATAGGGTAGGTGGCCAGCTGTCTCCGGGTCTCTCCTGGGCAAAACCTTCTCAGAACCATCCCAAATATTAGCTGATGGCCCATCAAGGAACGAGGCCAAAAGGAATTAGAAAGAAGATAAGATCCTTCCATACGTACTATGATGAAAAAATACTCGTGGTGTTTGGAGTGAAAAAGCCAAGTAGAGGAGCACTTGGCTGGCTCAGTCAGTAGATCATGACACTCTTGACCTTGGGGTCATGAGTTTAAGCCCCGTACTGGGCATAGAGTCTACAGAAAGAGAGAGAGAGAGAGAGAGAGAGAGAGAGAGAAAGAAAGAAAAGAAAGAAAGAAAGAAAGAAAGAAGAAAGAAAGAAAAAAAGAGAAAAGCCAAGTACAAAATTGAAGGTACATTGATGACAACTTTTATGAACCTTGTCCTTTGGGATGTCCCATTTTCTAAAGGAATATATATGACTTATCAGACATAAACAATAACTAGCAAGAATTTTTTAAAAACCCATATGACAAGAGAAATGAGTGAGGCCCACAAAAAGGCATGAACAAAAATGTTCACAGCAGCTTTTGTGTGTGATAACTAAAATGGAAATGGTCCAAATGAAGTGTAGAAAGGCCAGATAAACTGAGGGTATTTTGCCAAAACAGAATACTACACACTAACGAAAAAGAACACCCAGCTGCCATCCAGAGCTATGTGGATGAGTATCAGACATGATGTTAAGCAAAGGAAATCAGAACACAAGGAAAACAAGCCATAGTATCTTATTTACAAGAAATTCAAACATAGGCAAAATTAATCTGTGGGGATGAGTATCAACAGGGAAGGGGCACAGGAGGGCTGGAAAGGAATATGGGGCATTCCCTTCCCTTCAACACTGGGCTGGCTCTACATTTGCATAAGCCATCCTGGAAGTAACAGGAATCTGCCCTTTGAGAAGGCAGTTCAGCCACAATTTAGTCAAGTGTGCTGATAAATTCTGTTTATTCAAACTCAAGTGTGCTGAGGCCTTGAGGTCTTACCCACCAAACCCAAACCCATCATGCCCCCCCCAACACTGCCAGAGGGGTTCCTATCATTTCCGCTGTATTGGGATCCTATTTCACCAAGGCTTTGCCTATGTATTTTAGTTTCCCACTTGAAACTCTGTTTTCTTGCTGCCTCCCAGCTCTAGGGCTGAGCCAGGAAGTTTAGTGCCCTGGGGAGAAAGAAAGATCAAAGAATAAAGAGCCCATTGATCAGCATTAGTCTCCAAGCTGAGGTTCTTGACCTCTGTAGAGAGACAATGGCCTTGAAAGCAAGGCTTTATGGAGGGGGAGAGGTGTTTCTCAAGGACACAGTTCCCCTCCAGCAATGTCAGGCTAGAGGGTCCAGGGAAGAGGGCCCCACCAGAGCCCCAGGGAAGCTGGTCTCCACAGCTCTTGGAGCGGCCTCATGGGATCCAGGTGGCTGGGCCCCCCCTTTAGTTCTGCAGGGCAGCCCTCCAGGGTTCCAGGTCCCCTGGAGGTCACCTAGTGGACCACACACATATTATTTTCTAGGTGTGCTACCAGAGGAGAAAGGTAGAGAAGAACCATCCAGATCACTGAGTTTCGTCATTCCCAGATATGCCCATGACCTTATTCATGCCAGCTGGGGAAGACGGTGGGAAGAAAAGGAAAAGCTGAAAAAGCCACTGATAAGGACGGAGGTCTCTAGGGAGAGGAGACTTAGAAACATCCAGAAAATGAGGGGGAAGTGTGAGAACACAGGGTAAGTGGATCACCTCCCAGGGCAGAGTGCAAGGAAGTCTGCCAGCCCCTGAGGGACCTGCCTCTGGCTTAAGGTCCCTAAAGCCCACCAGGAGCAATGGTGTGCAGGTGATAATGGCAGTGTGTGCAGGAGTCTGAGGAAGATGCCCAGGCCCTCTGTAGCCTGTTCAGGGCGTGTAGGGGACCCAGAATTTCCCATGGGCCCACTGTGGGACCAGGGAGGTAGAACCAGCTCTGGCCTGTAATTGGGAGCAACAAGCTACCACAGGCCAAGAATGCAAAACCAGGAGCAAATAACCTGGACTCTGGTTGCTGGCCAGGGTCTGTCCCGGCCCACAGAATGCCTTTGTGCTAACTAGAAAAAGCCTCCTCCTTCCAACACACACAGCCCCATGGACTCATGGCTTAGCGAGCAAAGCGAGGGCTAGATTTCAGCCCCTTGGTGTGTGCTTGCGCAGAGGGCGTAATCCCACACCCATTCGAGATGGCTCTGGTTTCAGAACCTTGCTACAAAAAAAGCTAGGAAAACCAAGAGCCCTTCCGAGGTTCCCCAGTCCAGGCAGTTGCTCAGACCGATCATTCCTTAAAGGAAACCTGTGAGGATCTTCGTTCCCCTTTCACTTCCTACTCACCCCCCACCTGCTCAGGCTCCATCTCAAGGGGGTGAAGAGGAGGATGGGCAGTGATGGGGTTGGGGAGACAAGGCTCAGAACTCTGACTGCCCTTCTCCCCCTGCCCAGACAGGTCATGACTGAGTCATCTCACAGACGGTCTAAATGACCAGGCTGGCATAAAATCCTATCTCCCCACTTCACTATCTAGCTGGGTGGAGATATGCAAGGAAAAAGACCTATTACAGAAAAATAAAGAAGTTACATTTCCTTTGCCCATCCAAGCATGGGGTAAGTAAAACTGCGACCCTGCTAAGCAATATTCCCCCTCTCGTTACATTTCCGGAAGAGGTCATGGAACCTCTTACTGCAGGGGGGTTGACTGAATGTTCTCATTTGCCCTTGAACTATGTCAGATTTTGCTGATTCCCATGACCATTATTACTGAGTACTCTTTGGGAGCGTCTCAGCACAGACTATAAATTCTGTGGTCACTTACTAATAAAGACACAACAGATGTCAGGCCTGTCCTTCTTTCTAACCTAATGCCACAGAACAAGGACAGGCATGGTGACTGGGCTGGAGAAACCAGGCAGGAAGAACTTGACCGGAGCCTTGAGAGAGTGAATTTGAAGAGGAAAGGACTAAGCCTTCTGCATAGATGGGTGAATGTATAAATGACCTGTTGTTGCATCACAAATTACTGCAAAACCTAGCAACTTCAAACCAAAAAACAATAAGGCTTAGCTTGCACAGCTCTGTGGGTCAGGAATTTGAAAGTGACTTAGCTGGGTGGTTGTGGCACAGGGTGTAGCCAAGATCCCGGCTGGGGATGCTGTCATGTGAAGGCCTGACTGGGGCTAGAAAGTCTGCTTCCATGATGGCGCACTCACCCGCCTGCCAGCAGGAGACCCTCACCTTGTGGGCCTTTCCGTGGGGCTTGAGCATCTTCACAACACGGCTGCCATGTGGCCTCCCCCCACACCAAGTGCTCCAAGAAAGAGCAAAGCAGAAACTGTGATGACTTTTATAGCTTCGATTTTGAAGCCACGCTCCATCCTTTCTACAATATCTCATTGAGGACATAAGCCAGCCCGATACAAACATGTGAATTCCAAAAGGGGAGGATCACTGAGGGCTCTCTCAGACTGTGGCTGCCACACTGAGCAGGCGCTAAGTCACAGAAGCAGAGCTAGGGAGCATCTGTTCAGAAAGCTAGCGACTGGACAGTTGTCTGGAACGTGTACTGACTTCCCACTATACTCAACATCAAACAGTCCTCTCTGGCCAAAGTCCAGCAATCCAACCTTGGAGAGTATTGATCTACCGATGTGTTTGAAGAAATGGGAATTTGCAATCCTTTCTCCACAGCTGAACTCCAGAGCAAAGCACTAAGAAACATTTTGGTTTTGCAAGCACAAGAAAAGCACATTGTGGCCCTATATAGGAGTCGAAGATTACCACTTTTTAGAAGTACACTCCTGGAAAAAAAATACCATTAAAAAACAATTTTTGAAAATCCATTTTTTCTTTTTTACTTAGGGGCATTTTTCCCATTTGGAAAAAAAAATGATGTACTGCTTGTGTAATTTTTAAAAGATTAAAAAGCATTAAAAAGTATACTCTGCACAGAGCTGTAATCATTCTCTTCCAATCCCCACTCTTCTGAAATAAGGGAAAATGAGTTTCCAGGGGTTTGCCCTAAAGAAAGAAAGGCAGCTAAGGCTGAGCCAGGTGCTTACCGGCTGCCTGGCTTTGCGTTAGTCAGCATTTTAAGCAGGTTAAGGTAAGGCCTGGGCATTTGGGTTTTGGAGTCACAAATGGTTTTTGCTTTACTCTGTGATCCTAGCAATACTAGACCTTTTCTAGATTTTTCTCCATTCTTAGCTAATGTAGATATCTTTTATCCTTGTTTTTTTTTTTAATTTATTTATTTGACGAGAGAGAAAGAGCACAAACAAGGGGAGCAGCAGGCAGAGGGAGAAGCAGACTCCCCATATTGCAGAGAGCCCAACACGGGGCTCGATCCCAGGACCCTGAGATCATGACCTGAGCTGAAGGCAGACACTTAACCCACTGAGCCACCCAGGCGCCCCTCTTATATTCCTATTTTTAAAATATTTTAGAGTGTTACTACATGAAACTGACTTAGATGTCCTTGTAGAGAACAGTCCCTCCATGCTCAACAGGTACTTATTTAACAATTATTTCTTGGTCATTCCCTCAGGATACCATGATGCCAACGGCAGACACAGCCCTGCCCACATGGACCTTCCAAAACAGTGGGCAAGTGAAAGGAATACTGCCTTGCAATTTCCTTTACAGAGGATGGGTCTGAAGGGAAAGCCTGTTATCTCTAAATCTCGTGGGTGGGTTTTAGAGGTAACTGGAAGGAAGCCAGGATGGAGATGTAGATTAGCTTAGAAACACTGTATAGGGCGCCTGGGTGGCTCAGTGGGTTAAAGCCTCTGCTTTCGGCTCAGGTCATGATCTCAGGGTCCTGGGATCCAGGCCCGCATCAGGCTCCCTGCTCAGCGGGGAGCCTGCTTCCCCCCCCCCTCTCTGCCTGCCTCTCTGCCTCCTTGTGATCTCTCTCCCTCTGTGAAATAAATAAATAAAATCTTAAAAAAAAAAAAAAAGAAACACCGTATAAGCATACCAAATAGCCACAGAATCTCTGGCATCATTTACATCTTTTATCTCTCTCTGACTCCCCTCTTTTTTTTCTTTCCTCTATTTCTTTTTCTTTTCTATAATTTATTAATTTATTTTTTTAAAGATTTATTTATCTGAGACAGAGAGAGAGAATGGGGGGAGGGGAGGGCAAGGAGATGGAGAAGGAGAGAAGCAGACTCCCCACGGAGCACAGAGGCCAACCAACCATGGGCTTGATCTCATGACCCCGAGATCAACACCTGAGCAGAAATCAAGAGCTGGAGGCTTAACTGGCCCCTTTTCTCTTTCTATTACAAAGATGGGATGCAACTCTTCGAGCTGTTAAGAATACATCCTTTTAGAGGCACCTGGGTGGCTCAGTCGGTTAAGAAGCTGCCCTCAGCTGGGGTCATGATCTCAGGATCCTGGGATGGAGCCTTGCGTCTGGCTCCCTGCTCAGCAGGGAGTCTGCTCCTCCCTCTCCCCCTGCTTGTGCTCTCCCTCTCTCTCTCAAATAAATGAATAAAATATTATTTAAAAAAAAGAATACATCTTT
Organism: Ailurus styani; assembly: GCA_002007465.1. Lineage (NCBI taxonomy): Eukaryota > Metazoa > Chordata > Mammalia > Carnivora > Ailuridae > Ailurus > Ailurus styani. Next base: position 388,210 of record LNAC01000569.1, on the reverse strand, counting down.
TTCCATGTTTAAAAAAAAAACCCACACATGTACTGAGTGCTCATAGGGCTGATGGCCTCACTTACACCATCTTGATAAAGTAACACAGTAATCCCACCTGTGGGTAAGGTCTATTTTTACTCCTATTTCACAGATGAGGAAACCGCACCTCTGCAAGATCAATGCACGTGTTCAAGGTTACCCCACTGGTAAATGATGGAACAGGGATCCAAATCCTCATGAGCCTGCAAATCTTGTCCACCACTGTGTTGGGGCCAGTTTTGACTTTTGGCTTTAGTTGCTTAGGGGAGTCTGTTTTGACATCAGCCAGAAACGAACTTTAGTTGTAGCTCCTATGAACTGAAATGGCAAACTGAAAGAGAGGGAAGAAAACAGCTTGAGACCTGTTTCAGACCCTGCATGAGGTGAGAAACAGAGTCAGCGGAAATGAGAAGCCAGCTGGATTCAGCAAGTCCTCCAGGAAGGGGGGCCACGCGAACCAACTTAATTGGATGATTATTTCAATTATCTAATTAAGAAAGATTACAGCTGAACAAAGACAGAGAGGGCCTCCAAGGTGATAAAAAAAAAAAAGAAGAAAAAAGTTGATTAGCTGGGTTGGCCCTTGGCGGCACTAGGAAGTGGCAGGGACTCCCCATCGGAAGCCGTGGCCCTTGGGACAATTAGCCACAGAGAGCTCCTCCTCTCTCCCCTTCTCTCCCCAGCTGAAAGCCATCTTCTACCTTCCGCTCGACACCCTGACCAAGTAGCCAACATTCTCATCCCTTCCTTCTTTCCTTCTTCCTGTTTCCCCTCCCTATTTTTGTACTGGCTTAATAAACAAAAATCACTATAGATTTCCCTGTACAGTTTAGGACAGAGGCTGTGTCTGGTTGTCCCTACCGTCCACATGATGCCCTGTCCTCCCTCCGCCCCCTCCCCACTTCGGACCCTCATCCCCATGTATGGCCCATGTACTTCTTTAAGATTTTTATTTAATTATTTCACAGAGGGAGAGAGATCACAAGGAGGCAGAGAGGCAGGCAGAGAGAGAGGGGGGGAAGCAGGCTCCCTGCTCAGCAGGGAGCCCGATGCGGGCCTCGATCCCGGGACCCTGGGATCATGACCTGAGCCGAAAGCAGAGGCTTTAACCCACTGAGCCACCCAGGCGCCCAAGGCCCATGTACTCCTTAAAAAATAAATTATTCACCAATATTTAAGTCGAGGATTTCTCTGGTTTTATTTGAACAAACGAGATCTGACAACCTTGGGTGCACCTTCTCAGAGGCCAGATTCAACATATTTACCACCGTGGATGGCTCGGGGCTGTCTTACCAGAGCAGACACCTGGCATGAGCCACCCAGGTCCCATATCCAGGACCACGGGCTGGGGGGCGGGCCTCTGCCCTCTCCCACCACCCACTGCTCTCCAGCTCCCAGGGCCGGCTCTGTCCTTTTGTCTCTGTGATGGGAGGTGAAGGCCACCTGCCATTTATCATCATACCTGCTCCACCCACTTATCGTAAAGACAGAAGAGACTGTTTCCTTGGCTTGACCTTTACATCTGAGTTATATCATCGGCATGGCCCTAGTTGCTTTGAATCTTGTGATCCTTGTTTTAAGGAGCCCAGGGCTTTTATTCTTTAATCTAACAAAGGTTGAAAGACTTCCTTATGCAACCCAATATAGCAGAGCAGTTGAAAACTAGACCACGGAGTCAACAGCTCTGGGCTCAAATCCTGCCTCAATCACTTAATTCACTGTATAACCTTGCTTCATGTCCTGATTTATAAATGAAGAACTTGTCTAAATACTGAAATTTTCAAACCACCTGTTTCCCTGATAGAGCTGTGAGCTTTATTGCGAGGCTTCAATGGGAATACGTAATAAAGGGCCTAGCACCGGGCTTGGTAAGCTCTAAATGGCAGCCAGTTGAAGGGAAGAGTACTAGCCTTAGGATCGTGCATCAGTGACAATAGGCACTGTGTGGTCCACCCATGGGTGTGATTCCATCCAATCCCCATGAGCTCCCTTCTAAGGTGAACAGCATGACCTCCATTTTATTTTTATTTGTTCTTAAAATGTTTTTAGAAAGAGAGAACATGCGCATGTGAGTGGGGGAGGAGGGGCAGAAGGAGAGGGAGACAGAGAATCCCAAGCAGGCTCCAGGCCCAGCACAGAGCCCAATATGGGGCTGGATCTCACAACCCTGAGATCATGACCTGAGCCAAAATCAAGAGCTGGATGCTTAACCAACTGAGCCACCCAGGCGCCCCGCATTAACTCCATTTTACAGAAGTGGACACTGTCCATCAGACATTAGAGTCTGTCCTTAAGGACCCAAGTGTGGTGGAAAAGAGAAGATGTGCACAAAAGTTTATATAAGAGGGTTAAAAGATAAAGAGGGTAGGGGTTGGGACACCTAGCTGGCTCAGTCATTAAGCATCTGCCTTCGACTTAGGTTGTGATCCTAGGGTCCTGGGATCAAGCCCCGAATTGCGCTCCCTGCTCACCAGGAAGCCTCCTTCTGCCTCTCCCACTCCCCCTGCTTGTGTTCCCTCTCTTTCTCTCTCTCTCTCTCTCTCTTTCTCTGTGTGTCAAATAAATAAACAAAATCTTTTTAAAAATAAAAAAATAAAGAGGGTAGGGGTGTGTAAATTGACAGGAGATGAAAAGAAGGAAAGATTATTTTTGCTGGAAAATAAATTATGCTAGGGTAGTGCTTCTCAAATTTTAATGTGCATACAAATTACCTGGAGATTTTGTGAAGAGAAAATACAGATTCTGATCCAGAGATGCTAGAGAGGGGTGAAGATGTGGCGTTGCAAACAAGACCCGAGATGATGCTTTCCTGCTGGTCCATGGACCACACTTTGAAAAACAAGGTATTGTGGCCAAGGTACTGGTACCAGTCATACCACCCCATTTTTCTAGCCACAGTGAGTGGTTCAGGCACAGGCATGGGAACCAAACTTGGCCCATTAGAGTGTTTCCTGGGAATGTCCATGACTGTTGGAGGAGAGAAGCCCTCTGTTTCTTTTAGGGCCATTAAGTTGGAATGAAGAAACACTAGGTTGCCTCTAGCAGGGTTAACCCATACTGTATAGAGAAGGCATCTTTGTAGAAGGAGAGAATGGAGCCAGCAGAGAGAAGCCAAAAGAGAGATGAGAGAGAAAAAGAATCCTGATGACATCATCTGACAACATGGCATCCCTAAAGCTAGTCTTCAGAGACCAATAATAATTCTTTTTTTTTTCTTTACAGGTGAGCTGGATTTTTCTCACTTCCAACTCAAAAAGTTCTTAGTCAACATTAGTATTAAGTTAAATATTAGTATTCGTTACCGTAGTATATTAGTTATCGAGTACTGTTTAATGATCACCCCAAAATCCAATAGCTTAGATAACAATAAACATGTAGCATCTCCCCCAGTTTCTGTGAGTCAGGAACTGGAGAGGAACTGACTATGTGGTTGTGGCCTAGGATCTGTCCTGTGGTTGTAGATAAGATGTCTGCTGGGGCCATAGTCATCTGAAGGCTCCACTAGGACTAGAAAATCAACTTTCAAGGTGGCTCAATCATACGGCTGGCAAGTTGGTACTGGTTGTTGGTGATGGGCCTGCTATCCCCCACCAGACCTCCCCTTACGGGTCCTCGAACCATGGCAGCTGGACTGAGAGAGAGAACCAGGAAAAATTATGTTCTTTTTATGACCCAACCTTAGGAATCACATAGTGTTACTTCCTCACATTCTATGCATGAGAAGTGAGTCACTAAGTACAGCTCATATTGAAGGGGAAGGGAATGACACCCTATATTTTGAAGGGAAAAATGTCAAAGAATTTGTGGATGTATTTGGAGACATCTTTTACACCACGACATCTGGCCTGCCACAGGGCTGGTTTATTGAGACCCAGGATCTGAATTCTTGTTCTGGCTTTGCCATCAATGGATTGTGTGGCCCTAGGAAGGTCAGTCCATATCTCTGAGTCTTGGTTTCTCATCTGATAAATGCGGAGGCTGAATTTGACCCATTTAGCCTTAAAATCCTGCAGTGACTATACCAAAGATCCTTAAGGTCATGTACATTGATGTCCTACCAGGAGCCTAATTATCTTTGTCTTCTGCTGGGTCTCCTGTCTTCTGAAAAACAACTCTTACAGATGAAAAACCAAGATGTTTTTCAACTGTGAGTGTAACTTGTCTCATATCACAACCCTGAACCTCATCAAGCAGGACTTGTTTCTACCAGTCACCTCATTAAACAAATCTGACCAAGTAAGAGCCAGAGGAACACGTGCAGTGTAGCCAGAGCCATTTGGGAATAATTACCACCACACTGTTGCTTAATGAAGTCAAGCTTCAGGTGGTGGAGATTACAGGAGGGGATAAAGGATGAGCAGCTGCATGACAACCCAGTTTGTGAAATATTTGGGGGGGGCAGATCTTACCACTGCTAATAATAACAATGATAATGATAATGCCTTTAATTGAGTGATTATGGACTGCAGGTACTGTGCTAAACATGTCTTTTATCTCTTTTTGCTCCTAACAACCTCATGAAGAAGGAAATATTAGCACCATTTTACGGGTGAGGAACTAGACATTAAGAAGAGTAGGATGAATTGTACAAATCCACAGAGCTAACAAGGGGTGGAAATGGGATTAAGCCTGGGCCCCCTGGATTTATAAGACTATACCCTCTGTCATTATACATAACTGTCTTTTTCTTGTAGGTGACCAAATAAACTCTCAACACCCAAATAAAAGTCTTAAAACAGGTCTGATAGGTTTTTTTGTTTTTGACCATTTTTAGTTTCTTTATTATCATAAATTTTGTCCTTCTACATTTTAAAGAAAGATTAAAGTCTGAGACTTATCTGAATAAAACAATCATGAGGATTCCCCCACAGTGTGGTCCTGTATCTGACCAAGATAATTAAATACACTCAGCCTTAAGTGCATCTACTTGAAATACTCAATCAACAGAAGCCCAAGATGGTGCTGTGAACTGGGTAGATGATGCCAAAGCAGTAGGTGACTCTAGAATGGAAAGGAAAATTAATAAGAAGAGTCAAGGCCAAATGGGTAGCCAGGAGGCTTATAAGGAAGGGAGGCATATGAGGGGCCAATGTTGGCAAATATCATAAGGTCCTGGATTCAGGCTCAGCTGGAGTCAAGAGCTAGGTGAGTAGCTGGAATCCTATTACACCCAAGTCGGTACAGAAAACCCAGTAGAAGTTGGAATAAACAAGTCTCAGGGATCAGGGCAAGCAGAAATCAGGTTGAAGTTTAGAAACCAGGAGGGCAAGAAAATCAAGAGCAAGACAAAGCAGTCAGATGACACAGGCAAGTAGACGCCAGACCCTTGGACAGGAAAGACCAAGTGGCGAGGACCCTGAAGACACAGTTTAGTCACTGGCAGAGAATTTGGCCACACAACAAGGAAAATTTTCCATTTATGCTCATGTTGTGTTAGGTGATTCAGACCAACCCTCCTTTGGGAAATAAGAAAACTTGCTGAATAAATTGAGCATCTTCCAAACACGTAAGAGTTTATTATACAGTAAGACACTACCAGGACAAAATTGAAGGGAAAACAGGAACCCAAACAGATAAGCAGAGGATGAAAGTTACTTCCAAACCAAGAACATTAGCTGATTCCAGCAATTTGAACTTTTGTTTTGATGGCCTTGAGGGATATGGGAGGCAGAAAACGAAAGGGCAGTCAAATTAGAGACTCACTCTATGATAACAGGGAACCCCATGGCCCCACACACTCAGGGAAATGGTGAACCAGAAGTAACCCAGACCTTGTGGAATTGCAGCCAGGATTCTGTGTCTGGTGGCCTTGAACCTCAAACCTTGAACCTGGTTTAACATGGCACCCAAGCACCTGACAAATGCAGACATCCTTTCTGGAGGAAGGCACCTTTACCCAAAACCTCAGATTACTTCTACAATGATTCTTCAGGTAGATGAGCAGCAAGCAGTCAAAGACAACCAGGGATAAAAAGAAATAAGGCACTATATTTAAGAACAAGCAGAAACAGCAGCCAGCAGAAATAGTCTTGCAAAGAGTTTACATATTAGAATTATCAGGAATAGATTATAAACTCGGCATGCATAATATGCTTACAGAAATAAAAGACAAGTTCAAAGATATCTACATGGGACAGGGAAGTATCAAGTCACCCAGTCGATTTGAAAAAAAATCAAATAGAACCTCCAGAACTGGGGCACCTGGATGGCTCAGTCGGTTAAGCGTCTGCCTTTGGCTCTGGTCATGATTCCCGGGTATCAAGCCCTGGTCCTGGGATCGAACCCTGCATCAGACTTCCTGTTTAGTAGGGAGTCTGCTTCTCTCTCTCTCTCTCTTTCTCTCTCTCTCACTCATTCTCCCTCTGCCCCTCCCCACTGCTCATTCTCCCTCTATCTCAAATAAATAAATAAAATCTTTTAAAAAATTAAAAAATAAAATGGGCGCCTGGGTGGCTCAGTGGGTTAAAGCCTCTGCTTTTGGCTCAGGTCATGATCTCAGGGTCCTGGGATCGAGGCCCGCATGGGGCTCTCTGCTCAGCAGGGAGCCTGCTTCCCTCTCTCTCTCTGCCTGCCTCTCTGCCTCCTTGTGATCTCTCTCCCTCTTCGAAATAAATAAAATCTTTTAAAAAAATTAAAAAATAAAATAACCTCCAGTCATGAAAAAAAATACAAACTAACATCAAAAGAACCCTTTATTTTAGAGACAAAATTATATTCCATTAAGGCAACTTCTTGGAAAAAAGTCTGAGACATAGTAATAGAATGACTGGGGGCTGCAAGAAAGAAAGTACCCAATTAAATGTGGTTTAAACAATAAAGACTATTTACCATCTTATGTAACAAGAAATCCAGTGGTTGGGCTGTACCACGATTATTTCTGTAGACAAATGGTGTCATCTAGGATCCTGCCTCTTTGCATCTCTGTATCACAATCCTTAGTCTGTTGGCCTTTGTCTTCGACATGTCTCCTCATGATGGCAAGATAGCTGCAACAGCTCCAATCATCATGTCTCTATATTACCACATTCAAAATCAGAAATAAAAGAGCCTTTCCCCTGTGCCTCTCTCTTTTATTAAGGAGGAAGGACCCTCCCAGAAGCCACTCCACCAGAGTCCCCTTGATGTTTAACTGGTCAGGCATTGGTCCCATATTTTAGCTACAAGCAAACTGGGAAAGTGGGTTGCATTTTCAGCCTTTAAGGCAAGAGGTAGATTGTGCAGCTTTGGAGAACAGGAGGGAATGGCTGCGGTGTTGATTCAATGGAGGAACCCTGGGAAGGGGAATACGGTCACGGAGAGAGGACGAACTTTCTAAAACTGATACAGTCTCTCTCCAGGAGCATGGAATTCCCCTTGCTGTACCATTTTCCTTCTTTAGGAATCTTTGCCATACATTATCCCTTTCTTTAATCCATTCTCCTAAAATACTTGAAGTCCTTTTCCTTCTGATGAAAAAGGGTCTTAACAACAGTTCGTCCAGGAGTTTAAATTAGTTGTCTGGTTTACCACTTCCCTAAGAAGCATACAGAACACAAAGGAATCGGTACCCTAGTGGTACTCCAGACTCCGTGGACTTGAGGGATAGAGGGCAAGAAAAGAAGGATTTAGGGACAGCAAGATTAGGGAGACACCACCTAGGGACCTAGGGAATTACCCTTCTAAACAGTCTAGAAGGTACCCAACTGGCCTAACAGAGAGCTGAGGTACCAAGGGGGCCAGGAACCCAGGAGCTCCATTCTTGAATCTAAAGCCTGCGGCGCCGAAAGTTTTGAGGGGGGACACGGCCTCCCTTGACCTCATTTTATTCATCGAGAAAACAAGAAAAGTTGGCTCAGTAAACATTAAAGACCCTCCTGTTTTTAGTCACAAAACCAAAATCAAAATTAAAAAGTAGTAACAATTACAAAAGAGAATTCAAAAGAAATGTAAACAAATGCTGTTGGGATTCCCTCTTTACAGACCTGCTTCTGAGCATCAGCTTTATTTTCTCCCCACATTAGGGGAAAGGAGGGCAGGGACTGAGGGAAGGGGCCTTAGAAGGACAGGGACCGTCTACCCAGAGCTCCAGATTTTGATAATTTCACCTCAGCAGAGGAAAGAGAGAGAGGGTCTTTCTCCAGCATTTACATACAAAATCCTAAGAAGAGGGCTCAGTCTGCCTTCTCCTCAGGTCATGATCTCAGGGTCCTGGGATCAAGTTCCACATCCGGCTCCCTGCTAAGTGGGGAACCTGCTTCTCCCTCTCCCTTTGCCCCTCTCCCTGCTTGGTGCTCTCTCTCTCTCTTCAAATCAATCTATCAATCAATAAAATCTTCAAAATCCTAAGAAGGAACCCCTCCTGTTTTATTGGCCAGGCCTGGGCCCCACTCAAGGAATGGGGAGGTGGCAGGGTCTGGATAGTACTCTAACCTCCACCACCACATGAGATAGGATAGGCTATTACCAGAAGATGTAATTTTTTTCGACATACAGAAAAAAAGAAGAAAAAGGGAAAAAAGATGTCTGCATTGTATAATCTGCCCTATTTATAAGGATTAAGAAACTGAGACCCAGAGAAGTTCAGCAAGTTGCCCAAAACACACAGCAAGTAACTGTCACAGCTAGATTCAATCTCAGATCTTTCTACCCCTGAGGCCCAGTCTCTTCCACTGTGCCTCTGTTCATCCTTCTAATACCAAACTGTTTGCTTTGCTTTACTGTAAGTGAACATTCTCTGTCATCATTACCTACTAAACTAGATCAAGAGATAACTTTTATTCATTTGTAGGTCACCTCCTGTTACTGGAAAACTCCTCCAACTAACCAGCAATGTACTCAGCAGGGCCTGGGAGGGGGCACGCCCAGATATGGGGCCGAGCAGACGCTGAGCAGGGACTGCCAAGGACACTTCATACCATGCTTGCGAGGAAAGACGGACAGCACAGAGAGGAACTGGGGAGGGGGTTTCCAACAGAGTCATAATGGTCTGGGGTTCCCACAAAGTACCCTGGTGTCCAGGAAGTTGAGAAGCATGATAACGAACGGTGAGTTTGTAACAGAGACATTCCTCAAACCTGAGATATGATTAAATGGGGTTGCGGGAAGGGTCAGGCGGGACTCCAGTGTCATGAGCAGAAAAGCTCTGCTCATTGTGCAGAAAGTTCTAAAACTTGTTACAGCTGCAGGGGAGGTCAGAAGCAGAGGGTACATCCCTGCCACTCCTCGGGACAGCGTCCAAATGCCTTCTCTGACGACCGTACCCATCCCCAGTTCTTGAAAACTTCCCCCCTGCTTGTGTTCAGTGTTCCTGGCCTTTGTCAACAAAGTCAGCTTCTGAACTGGTCCTTTCTGGACATAAGCGGGAAAATTCCAGCAAGGAGCAAAGAGTGGTGGGAAAACAGGAGAACAGGACTGGTCAAGTGGAGAGAGAATAACCCTGATTTTAGCTCACAACATCCTGTAGTTGGTCCACACTGAGTTGAAAACAAGGGGGTTGGGAGGGTTTTAGCAACTAGATTACTCCTACTGCTCTGAGTGGACAGGGGAAATTTTAGCACACCTTAACCAGGATCGAAAGAATAAGACCTCAAGTAGCCTTAGAATCACTGGTGTAAGCATGTGTGTGTGTGTGTGTTCGTGTGCACTTACACATGGGTAGTAGCGGGATGGAGATCAGAAGGTAGGCCAGACTCAATTTTTCAGTAACAGTCAGTGAATAATTATCGAGCATTTACCACAGCCAGATACCCTACAGTGTCTTACTCAATCCTGTCTTCGTTTGGGTTCCCCCAAAAGCAAAGCCTGAGAAAAGGATCTAGGTACTGGAAGTTTCTTTAAGAGGTGATCTCAGGAGCAAGGGGGAGGGAGCGGTGAGCATGAGAAAGGAATGGAGAAATGCTGGTATAAGGTGAATTAGTGAGCTCACCCCCCCAAGCCCCTTCCCAGAACTTCCCAGAACCCCACCAGGACCAGGGCTGCCAGACAATTTGTCACCCTGTGCCTGGCGCCTCTGACTGGAGGTTGTTTCTGGGGACAGGCACTTGAAGCTTCCGAGAAGGCATTGTATGGCCAGCCCTGAGGAGAGCCTGAGCCTGGGTGTGTGGTGACGTGCCCAGTGCCAGCCGAGACAGCCTAGGGACCCTCACCACAGGGTGAAGTGGGGGTGACCATTATTCCCATTTTACAGACGAGGAACTGGAGGCCCAGAGAGACGGAGCTGCGTGGACCACCCTGCTGGAAGGTGGCAAAGCCAAAACAGAGGATTCAGTTCAGGTCATCTGTCCTTGGCCAGTGACATCTCAGGACACTCAGCATGGATCACAAAGAGGAACATTTCCCAAGCTGCTACCTAACGGCAGACAATGTGATTTCACTGCCCTGGGTGACCCACACCTTGATCCCCAGCAGACTGAGGGGACTCCAAAGCAGGGGGTGGTCAGCCTGGCTCCTCAGAGCTTCATTACTTGGGACTACCAGAATACTCCAGCACCTCCTTTCACCCCAAAAAGCGCCTTTCTTGGTATTAATCAAAGTCAAATCCAACATTCCAGGGCTGAAACAGAAAACCATCACAGCCCCCAGAGCCTGAAGACCCCCTGCAGGGAATGATAGGCACCTTTCACTTCCCTCAGCCCCCTTGTCATCTACCCCAGAATGACCCCGTCCACACGCCTGCCTTTTTAGCATCTGGCCTTTGCTTGCACACTTCCCTTAATGAGGAACTCACTACCTTGCTTAGCCAATCAATTTTCACACATCTCCAGCTGTATTTTCTTAAATCGTTTTCTGTGACAAACTAATCTTCAAGGACTCCCTGGGGGCAAGAAACAACTGGTGGATAAATACATCCGGAAAAAGCTGTGATAATACCTGCTTAGTGTAGTAGTATATTCAGGGCTCTAAGAAATATAGCGTTGAGAGACTTGTTTAATTTTGCTTGATTGAAAAATTCTGAAGCCTGTTTCACGACAGAACACTTTCTTGAAAATCTGTAAGCGGGGGGG
>LNAC01000569.1:333569-377018 GCA_002007465.1 Ailurus styani | reverse complement strand
GGGGGGAGGAAGGGCAGGGGGGCATGCCCGGTGGCTCATTTGGTTAAGTATCTGCCTTAAGCTCAGGTCCTGATCCCAGGGTCCTAGGATCAAGCCTCAGGTCAGCTCCTTGCTCATCAGCGGTGGGGAGCCTGCTTCTCTCTCTGTCCCTCCCCCTGCTTGTGCACTCTCCCTCTGTCTCTCAAATAAATAAAGAACATCTTTAAAAAACAGGGATGCCTGGGTGGCTCAGTTGGTTAAGCATCTTCCTTCGGCTCAGGTCATGATCCCAGGGTCCCGGGATCAAGCCCGACATCGACATCGGGCTCCCGGCTCAGTGGGGAGCCTGCTTCTCCCTCTGCCTGCCACTCCCCCTGCTTGTACTCTCATGCTCTCTCTGACAAATAAAATCTTAAAAAAACAGAACAAAAAAACCCACACAACAATCTACATCCTTCCCACAGAACCCTGTACCATGGAAGCGCTGGGTCAGCAAGCTTCTCGTGGGGGTGGAGTCTCTCTTTGCTGAGGTTCCAGTGATTCCATCAACTGGCTTCATTGCTAAGCACTGGGGTACAAAGAACAAGCCTGCCCCCCCCACCCCCACAGATCTGAATAACAAAGGTTTAATTCTTCCTGAGCACTTAGTGGGAGCCAGGTACTGGGCTGAGTGATTTTGATAGGTTACTCCACACCCTCCTTTAATGGATGGAGAAACTAAGGCTCGGAGGGGTGAGGCGGTTTCACACAGCTATGGCACAGCTGGAAGGCAAACCCAGCACCGCATAGGATATTCAGAAAAACACCTGGAGGAATGTTTGGCACAGGGTCAGCGTTCAATAACATTGTCTGTGTTGTGTTGTTGTTACTATTAATGTCATCTGACTGAAGACGGAGTGCTCTTAACCACTCTGGGTACCTTGCTGGAACCTTCTGTTCTCTGGATTAAACGTTCTTCATGTTTCCCCCACGTTCATTTGATGTTTCTTCCCCACTGTTTCTGCATGCTGCACACATCAGGAAGGACTGAGCACCAAGGCTAGGGAGCCTTTCCTACCTGAAAGCAATCTTCCATTTGCTCTTTCCACAGGAGGACTACCTTCTCTGTCAAATCCTCTGAAATATAGTGGAAATAAATCCTTCAGGAAGACCAGTGAAGAAGAGCAGAGGGAGCTGGGGAGAAGCCGTCAGGGGGATGTGTATCTCCTATACCAGGGGTCAGCAAACTGCAGACCACAGGCCAGACCCGGCCATCCCACTGCTCTTTGTAAGGAAGGTTTTGTTGGAACACAGCTGTACTCGCTCATAGATGTATTATCCTCAGTCGCTTTTGCACTCAACAACAGAGTAGTTACAAAAGAGACCTAAAATATTTACTATGGTTCTTTTTACAGGAAAAGTTTGTCAACTCCTGCTTTATCTTGTGGAGAGAAGAAAGGTAGGCTGGAGAGGTTTTTGATGAGCCAGGTGTCTGCCTTTTCTTATGTTCCAGATGGTCTTGGAAAAGCCAGCTGGAAGTTGCTGGGGCCCAGAATACTATGGCTTCTAAGAACTTGAAAGTAAGGAAGATACAGCTCTCCCCCAAAGTTAAGCTTTAAACCTATTCATGATGGATCAGAGACAAGATATGTGGAGTCCTCTGAAGGCCACTGTATCACTCCAAGGCTACGTATGTTGGCTCTTGGTGGATCAAGGTATTGGCCTATCTAAAGAGAGACTAGTCAACCAAGTGGGGTTTGGTCAGCTTTGTTCACTTAGAGAAGAGAAGTCAATGGTGACAGGACTCCATTTAGGCACTGCTCCAGGTTGGGGGAGACCTCCAATGGAGGGAGTATCTCAAGTGGCAAAGCCATTTATGACATGTTGTGGGCAATCTTAGCCTAACGCCCTTGAACATTCGATTTACCTCAATAACACCCTTGTTTCAACTCCATGATCTCGAAGCAAACTTCCGGGTATGACTTGGCTGCTTCCCATGTAGTTCTGCCAACTACATGAGGGGGATATTCTGCACCCCACATCCCAGATGGATTTCAGGGTGACTAAGAATCCCTTGAAATTGTGTGCACCATGTTGTATGTGTTTGAGAGTGCCTCTTGTCCTGAGGATGGGAAACTTCATGGTCATTATAGTCTCAAAGGGCTCCATGAAACACAGAGGGACCTTACATTCATCTGTGTGAGTGTTTCGATAAGGGTTTCCTTCTACCTCTCAGACCAAGGGCAGGAACTCTGTTGGTTCCACCTGCCACTGTTCCTCCAGCTCTCAGCCCTGTGCCTGGCTCATGTGACAGGCTCACGAACTATTCATCAGAGCAGGGACGGAAGTAAGGGAAGAGGAGAGGCTGGGAGGACGGAGGAAGGCTTGACGTGCAAACAAGAGTGTCCTGGTCCCTGTGATAGTTAGAATTTTCACTGTAAATTAATAAACTGACCTTCTGGTTTATGCAAGGGTCTCATGAGTGTGGTTAATAGATTTTCCCTGGGGCACAGACTGTTCCCAGTGTGCTGCCTACAAAGCTCTATGACCAGAACCTGGACCTGGGGGAATTCACAAGTTACCCTGTGGGGCTCCTTGGAGACAGACTTCTGGCCTTTTCACCAAATGGAAGAGAAGGGCTTTACCATTCCCATCATGGCATCACCACAGCCCCAATGGCAAGTGCTCTCTTCCTGCAGTGTGAGGACATTTAAAGTCCATGTCCAAGGTCTGAGCTGGTGTTGGCACAAGGTAGTCCCCATCTAATATTCACTGAAAAAAATGGATGCTGCAGGGCGCCTGGGTGGCTCAGTGGGTTAAAGCCTCTGCTTTCGGCTCAGGTCATGATCTCAGCGTCCTGGGATCAAGGCCCGCATCGGGCTCCCTGCTCAGTGGGGAGCCTGCTTCCCCCTCTCTCTCTCTCTGCCTGCCTCTCTGCCTCCTTGTGATCTCTCTCCCTCTGTGAAATAAATAAATAAAATCTTTTTTAAAAAATGGATGCTGCATTATCTTGAATAACTGAAAAAATGTAGATTGTACATTTGTTTTCATTATTAAATCTAAAAATATGATTGAATCACCCATAAGGTACTTGTTATAGTCTGTAACTACAGACTTTCTAAAACAATAAGGCCAACTAGAAGTTAAAAGAGGAATCATTGCTATTTTTGAAGCATAGGGCCTGTTAATGTACACTGGAGCCCAATGTGGCCCCAACCCACCATTTTGAGGGAGGGGCTGCCCACGCTTTGCTTGGCATAATGTTGGTAGCAATTTACAGCTTGGTAAGCAGCAGCCTCCAGCCCTAAAAAAGAACAATTTCAACTTAAGATTTAATTGAGAATTTCCAGGTGGTTAGGAAACCATCAGAATACTCTGTGAGGACTGAATGATAGTCATGTCTGCCTATGTTGACTTAAGTAGAGCTATATTTTATTCTCTCACTCTCTTTTCAAGGCACACACACTCACACTCATCACGCATACACACAAACATAAACCTTTATTTCCTTCGGGGAAAAAATAGCGCTACATGTCCAGTGAAGTGTTAGTTAACTACTGCTGCATTAAAAAAAAAAAAAAATCACCCCCAAACCTCAGCAACTTAAAGCAACAAACTTTATCTCCCAATGGTTGTACAGGTCAGGAATCAAGGAGCAGCTTAGCCAAATGGTGCTGGCTCATGATCTCAAGAGGTCTCATGAGGGTACAAACTGTTACCTGAATCTGCAGTCTCATGGGCTCAGTGAGGGCTAGAAGATGCAAGAGAGGCAGGGAGAAAGAAGGAGAGCAAGAGAGGTTGGAGCTTTTTATAGCCTAATTTCAGAAGTGACACACCATCACTTCTCCAGAGGCCATTGGTCATAGAGAACAACTGTGATAGAGTATAGGACAAAAATACATGAGAATGTGAATATCAGGAGGTGAAGATCATTGTGGGGGCCGTCTTGAACCTGGCTACCATAGAGGATTTAAAAATACATCTACAAAATCTTTTGCATTCCCACCCCCACCCTGGCCTTGAAAAAGTAGAAATGGATTTTTCTCCTTTTGAATAGAGCTGGACCTAGTGACTTTCTTGTAACAAATAGAATGGGGTGGACTGATAGCATGTGATTTCACATAGCCAAGGTCATAAAAAGGATTGTGGCATCCGCCTTTCTCTCCTGGATTACGCTCTCTCAGGAAAGACAGCCTACGTGCTGTAAGAACGCTCAAGAAGCTGTACGGAGAGGTCCACACAAGAGGAACGGGAGTCCTCTTGCCAACATCCAGAGCCAAATGGACAGCCATGTAAATAAGCCATCTAGAAAATAGAACCTCCAGCCCCACTCAAGCCTTCAGATGCTGACCATGTGCCAACAAAATGACTGCAACCTCATGAGAGACCCTGCGCCAGCACCACCCAGCCAAGCTACTCCCAAATTCTTAACCTAGAGATAATGTGGAATATGCTAAATGTGTATTATTGTTTTAAGCCATTAAGTTCTGGGGTAATTTGTTAGGCAGTAATAATTAATATAACATGCTTATTGAATTTCAGAGGTCTTAGCTGCAAACAACAGAATCCACCCCAGTGAGTTTAAACAGAAGAAGAATGTATTTAAGGAACTAGGTAGTTCACTGAATTCCTAGGAGGACTAGAGAATGAGACCTGATTTAACAAAGCCATGACCCTTCCTGTGGAGACCCTTCTGCTGCCATTGTTAGCACAGACCCCAGAGACTCTAGCAAAAAAGGGCTACCATCTTGCCTCCATAAGCTGGATGTCTTCACCAGCACCCCATATGAAGAATGGGTTTTACACTCACTTACTTCCAAACCAAAGTCTGTGTAAGGGTTGGGTCAAATGTCTATACTTTATTGAGATGAGTAATTTGTCAACTTGGTTGGGTCACAGTGCCCACATATTTGGTCAACCATTATTTTGGATTTTTCTGTGAGAGTGTTTTAGGATGAGATAAACATTTAAATCAGAGGTGTCTGATTAATCAGATTGTCCTCCATAACGTGGAGGTGGGCCTCATCTAATCAGTGGAGGATCTGAATAGACCAAAAGACTGACCTTGCCCAAGCAAGAAACAACTCTGCCAGCAGATGGGTTTGGGACTTGAACTGCAACATTGGCTCTTCCCTGGGTATCCCTAGTCATGTGAGCCAATTTCTTAAACTCCCTCCTTCTCTTCCATCCTCTCCCCCTCTCAATGGATAGATAGATAGATAGATAGATAGATAGATAGATAGATAGATGATAGATAGATAGACCAATAGATATACTGATAGATATATCTTTATTTATAGATATACCTACATATATGTAATATATATTATCCCATTGGTTCTGTTTCTCTGGGAAACTCTGATTACCACACCTAGTTACAAAGGAGGTTCAGAAAATAAGTTTCTGGCTTAGGCATACTCAGACCCATAGGATGAGAAATTCTACAAATATAGGAAAGCTGTTCTCGTTGCTGGGTGGCCAAAAAGCCTAATCGATATCTGCTGTATTTATTATCTAAATAACCAAACACAAGCAATCTGTTCTATCAAGTTAAGCTATCCCTCAATAACCACCTCTCTCCCTGATCCACAGAGAAATACACAAGATTATAGTTTGGTGTGTATACCACAAGCTTTTTTTTTTTTTTTTTTCAAATTGTAGACTTCATTTTTTAAAATTTTCTTTTTTAATTTTTTTTTTTTTTTTTATGTAGCCTCTACACTCAATATGGGGCTTGAAATCACAACCCTGAGCTCAAGACTTGCATGCTCTACCAACTGAGCCAGCCAGGTGCTCCAAAGTTGTAGACTTTAAATTAATCCGTTTCAGGTATGCACCAGGTGAGATTCCAGGGAATTCTACTTATATTTAAGCCTTTGCTCTACAGACACTACAGTCTTTCTTCTGTATATAACGTCTTCTTTTAATTATGTACATTTGTAAATAATGAATGACATTCCCCTCAAGAGATTTTCTAATTTTATCTGTTGATCCAAATTAAAGTCTGACCATAATTCCTTCTCTAGGGAATGATATTGTAAGCCTGTAAGTAAAGCTATAAGCATCACAGACCCATGGGAGGAAGGTGGTAGTTCTTTCCTGGCAAGAAAAATCCCATGAAATCTCATTAATTCAGATTCCTTAAAGTTGGAATTTGTGATTATCCAACCTTCCCTGTTTGGAGTTGGCCTTTTCATTTTCTCTGGGCAAAGTGATTAAATTAAAAAAGTCAAATTGCAAGGGGAAATGTTTCAGTAGCTACAGCTTTAGAAGGCTTTAGTTGACAATTTATTTGGGTCCAAATGGAATCTGCTATAGAGAAGTAATTATTTTTTTTCCTAAGTTGAAAGGAGCAATGATAAGGATTGATTCTATCATAGAATTTTCAAGAGTTTCCTGACAAGACTGCCATAAAATTTTGTTCCTTGCTTTAAACAGTAAAGCTGGAATCCATGAGGGACATTGGACTCTTCTAAGAAACAACATTCACCTAGGATTATGATTTAGGAACAATCCATGATCTAATGGAAATATCCCAGAGAAAGGACATCCCAAAATGATTGCCAAAGCTGTTCTCTAAAAAGAAAACTACTAAAGAGAAAGCAAGCAAAATTCAGGCACAATAAGAGTATAATTATAAGTTCTATGGATATCTTATTTTTTTAAGATTTTATTTTATTATTTAATTTTTTGATCCCACAACCCTGAGACCATGACCCTAGCCAAAATCAAGCATGCGGCCCAACCCAGGGCTTGATCCCACAACCCTGAGACCATGACCCTAGCCAAAATCAAGCATGCGGCCCAACCCAGGGCTTGATCCCACAACCCTGAGACCATGACCCTAGCCAAAATCAAGCATGCGGCCCAACCCAGGGCTTGATCCCACAACCCTGAGACCATGACCCTAGCCAAAATCAAGCATGCGGCCCAACCCAGGGCTTGATCCCACAACCCTGAGACCATGACCCTAGCCAAAATCAAGCATGCGGCCCAACCCAGGGCTTGATCCCACAACCCTGAGACCATGACCCTAGCCAAAATCAAGCATGCAGCCCAACCCAGGGCTTGATCCCACAACCCTGAGACCATGACCCTAGCCAAAATCAAGAGGTGGACACTTAACCAACTAAGCCACCCTGGTGCCCCTAAAGATTTCATTTTTAAAGTAATCTCTACACCCAGTGTGGAGCTCGAACCCACGTCCCCAAGATCCAGAGTCACACATTCCACCGACAGAGTTGGTCAGGTACCCCATAAGTTCTATGAGTATTTTAAAACCAAAATAAACATCTGTAATAATGCTAGTGAAGGTTCTGAACTTTGAGATAGATACAATTCCTTAGGCATGAAGGAGAAGCACTTTAAGAATCCTATCTTTTTCTGTTTTTTGTTTTTTTTTAAGTAAACTCTGTGCCCAACATGGGGTTCAAACTCATAACCCTGAGATCAAGAGTCACATGCTCCGCTGACTGAACCAGCCATGTGCCCTGAGGGATCAAGGGTTTTCAGTAGAAAGAGCTTCTGTCCTATAACCCTGGCCTACTGTTGCTCAGTGAATGGGTTCCACGTATAGAAATGGATCTCGTAAGCTCTTAGGAGAATTAAGCAGGGTCCAGGGCCAACAGAGTGTCCAGGAAAGAACTTCTGGATTCATGTGGTCTTATTTCTTTATCCTATGAGCCATACAGACATTATCATCTTTCAGCTACCCTTACAGGACAAGAAAAATGTTGGAAAGCTCTAGAGGAAAGAAAGCAAGGCAGCTCCTTCTTTGCTGAGTAGCCCCAAGAATAGCCACTCTTAGCAGCTACACAGAGTGACAGCCCTCCAACCCCTCCTTTTACATGCTGTGGGCATTGTTGAGAGCCCAGCTCACTGCCCTTCCACAGGCTTCTCTGTCCACAGCCTTCCAGAGCTGCAGTTTTTTAAATATTAAAAGTGATGCATGCTTGCTTTTAAATGCAAACATTCTAGCAGTTAATAATTAAAAAGTGAAATCCCCCACCTCTCATCCTAGAGTGTTAACCATGTGAAAAGTTGAGGGTATGTGCTTCTGATCCTTTTCTCCATGCATGAACAATCAGTGCCTTGCATCTTTGCTCTATCAATCAGCCTATGAGCTCTCTAGCTATCATCTATCTATTTGGCCATCTGTTGATCTATCCAAAATTTGCTCACATCTGCCAGTAAGTGAAGGAGGTTTATATGTCAGGCAGTGATGAGTCTGAACGTGCAGCTGTAAAACACAAGATTCTTTCTGGTGCAAAAAACAGAACACATAAAATGACCAAACTCTCTCAAGAAAAAAAAATCTATAGGCTCCCCTTGCACACAAGTTTGGGGAGCAGGTCTCACTTCACTTATAGTGTGATTCAGAGGCTTCAAGACATCCTCAGGATCCTCTCTCTCTCTCTCTCCTCCCCCTCCTTCTCTGTCTTTCCCCCACACTGGCTTTATTCCCCAGCTCCAGGGATGGGCAATATGGCTGCCTGCGGTCTGGGGGCCGCATGCCCCCCTTCCAAGTTCAAGTCAGGTGGGAATGTGACCCAACACAAGTGCTACTGACTCTCATTGACCCCAGCCACCCTCTTGAAGAGTCCATCTCTGCTCCTTGTTACTCTTATATTCCCATTACCTTGTTTTATGTGTGTGTGTGTGTGTGTGTGTTTTTAAACACTTATCGTCAACTGAAACTATGCTGAGGGCACCTGGGTGGCTTAGTGGGTTAAAGTCTCTGCTCAGGTCATGATCTCAGGGTCCTGGGATTGAAGCCTGCATCAGGCTCCCTGATCAGCAGGGAGCCTGCTTCCTCCTCTCTCTGCCTGCCTCTCTGCCTACTTGTAATCTCTCTCTCTCTGTCAAATAAATAAATAAAATCTTAAAAAGAAAAGAAAAGAAAAGAAACTATGCCGAGTATTTGCTACTTGTTTATTATCTGCCTGCTCACCCCCCCCCCCAGAAAATAACCTCCCCTGGAGCTTGATCCTTGCTCAATGTCCTAACTCCCCTCAATAAATATTTGTCAAAGGAGGGGCATCTGGGTGGCTCAGTCGGTTGAGGTGGGACTCTTGATTTTGGCTGAGGTCATGATCTCGGGGTTCTGTGATCAAGCCCAGCTTCAGGGTCTGTGCTCAGTGGAGAGTCTGCTGGAGATTCTCTCTGCCTCTCTCCCTCTGCCCCTCCTCCCCACCTGCACATCGGCGTGCATACTCTCTCTCTTGCTCTCTTTCTCTCTCAAATAAATAAATTTTTAAAATGTATTTGTTGAATGAATGAGTCAGTCACTATAGCCAGGGAAATACCACGAACTGATTGGCCAGGTTCGAGTCACATGACCCCCCCAAACCCCTGGAATGAGAATTGAGGAGAAGATAGCACCCCAGAGGAATATCAATGCACTGCTAACAGAAGAAAGGTGATTGGGATGCATGTGCTGAGTGGCAAAAACCACAGAGGTCCACCACATCAGCCAAGCGTTATATGTGGATTTCCCAAATGAGAGACAAAATACTGCAGGGCTATATTTGAATGTGGGGTTTGCCACTTATTAGACAATGACCTTTCCGAAGTCACTTTGTTTCTCTCAGCCTTGGCTCCTACTGTAAGTAAAATAAGAAACAGACCTAACTCTTCATGTGGCAATCAGAAATAACATACATAAAGTGGCCAATAAATAGTAGATTCAGTAAATTGTTGTTTTTACTCTTTTTGTGGCTCTGGTTATCCACTCCTCGTGATCTTATCCTTTTGTTTTTTCAGACAAAAGCCAATGAAAACACATTTCAAAAGCCCCAAGTGTGAGGGAATGAGAGGTCAGATAAATGGCCACTCCACTTTTTTTAAAGCAAAGTTATCAGAGAACTTAACCCTCGCCACCGGCAAACAATGATTTGGCTGAGTGATTTTTAAAAATATTAAACAACTGGCCAAGCTGGGCATTCAGTAATCAGAATGATCCAATGGATGAATTAGAATGGACACTGGCCTTACATAACATGTCCAACTGTCCTAGGATGGAGGCAGGACTAGCCAGGAGTCACGTCAGGTACGGTGAACGGCTGCTCTTCATTGCCATCTGGGAAGATCTTTTCCACTCAATCGATGACTGTGGTGTAACTTGGCATTTGTGATATCATGGATGATAGCCACCCATCCCATTCTCCCAGGCTCTCCCACGGAAAACCAGACATCGGGTCTTCACAGCATTCCTGCTTAGCTCATCTGACCATACCATCACTTGCAGGGAAGAGTGCACACACTTGGTGGCTCGGGGAAGCTGAGGACTGCCGAGGAGCTCGGGCCAACACTCAGTCCTTAAATGATGTGGGTGATAGCCACAGTCCTGGTGGATTATTAGAAACCAAGCAAATTTTACTGAAATCAGGCTTGTAAGTGCAACAGGCAAATAATGAAAAGTCAGATCACTGGTGATACCACTAATGACAGCTCTGACTTTGCCTTCAGACCATTCTCTTGGCATTATTATAAAATCACTGAACTGGAAGAATCAAGTTTCTGATTTTCCAGAAAGACCTATTCCAGACCCTTCCAACACAGAAAGCAAACTCTCAAGGCCCGCCCAGAAACTCCACATCATCTCCTCATTAGTAACCACCTTCAAGTGTTATATTAATCACGCAGTCTTAAGACTTTTTTTTTCAGCTAATTGAACTCTTTGCTGCTAAAATTTAGCTTCTTTGCCTATTGTTACCACTTTTCAATGACTTGAAATTTAAGTCATTTTTTGAGAATTGTAGTCAAACACACCTAGCATGCAAGTTAGCATTCAAACCATCTGTAGGTGGGTAGTTCAAGGCCATTAAGTACATTCACAGTGTTGACTGTACCACCAGCAGCAGCTCTAAAGTTTTGTCATCTTCCCACACTGAAACTCTGTCCCTGGATCCTATTGCCTTCTCCCTGCAGGCCCTGGAAAGCACTGCTCTGCTTGCTCTCTCTACAAATCTGACTGCTATAGTACCTCCTAGAAGTGGGATCACACTGTAGTTGCCCTTTTGTCACTGGCTTACTTTTCATTTAGCATCACGTCCTCAAGGTTCATCCACGTTGTAGCACCTGCCAGAATTGCCTTCCTTTTTAAGGCTGAATTCGTATTCCATTGCATGGTTATACGTTTTGTTATCCAGGCATCGCTGATGGACATTTGGGTGGCTTCGACCTTTACTTTGGGGGCGGCTGGCTGGCTGGCTCAGTCACCGGCGTGTGTGATTTTTGGTCTTGGGTTGTGGGTTTGAGCCCTATGTTGGGTGTAGAGATTATTTTTTAAAAAAAGAAATTTTTGAAAAATAAATAAAATTATAAAAGATTATCATTTTTTCCCCAGGAACTTGTTAACTGGATTCACACCCTGAGTATCAGTTCTCCCTGCTATGTTGAATGCTCACGACAAGGCCCCCCCACTAGGATTTATTTATACAGGAGTTTAGAGATGTGATGGGAAGGTTATCGTAAAAGACCCCAGGTGGCCTCTTTCAGATCCCTTCAGGTGTCTCCTTGTCACAGCACATGTTTGCTTGCAGTTCTTGTCCAACCGAACCCCAGAAAGACAATCCTTACCTTTTCCTCAAATTAGAGCAGTTTTCATTTTGTCAATAGTTGGTCAATGAGAGGGAAGAGGGAAGATTTTAGAAATGGGTACCCAGTGGATAATTTTCATTTTCTTTTTCATACTCTGGTATGTTTCACATTGTCTACAATGGTCTGGTATTACTTTTCTAGTAAAAAAAGAAAATATTGTTTTTCTTTTTCTTGGTTTTTAAAAACAAAGTTACATATGAATAAATCCCCTTCTAGAAGAGGGCCAGCAAACTTTTTCTATAAAGGGCCTTAGAGTAAATATTTTAGGTTTTGTGGCCCATGTGGTCTCTGACACAGCAACTCAACTCGGTCTTTGTAGTGTGAAAGCTGCCACAGGTAAGATATAAACAAATGGGTGGGGTTACGTTCTAATAAAACTTTACTTGTCATCACTAAACTTTGAATTTCATGCAGTGGGCACTTTTTCAATGAATAAAAACCACTCGTACCTTATAAGCTGTGCAAAAACATCTGGACCACTGGTTATAGTTTGAGAACCCCTGCTCTAGAAGGAAAACAGCATAGATAGGATAAAAAGTGGCCTTTAAATTTGGTGCCAATTGCAGTCTTTTCTAGGCCTTCTCAGGTTTGTTGGTTGGTTGGTTTTTTATATTTTATCATGGAAAATTTCAGACACAGAAAAAACTGGAGAGAATAACATAATAATCCCCATGAATCCACTCTCCAGCTTCAACAATGACCAACTCCTGTCTCTACCGCCACCCACCCACTCCTTGTTCCTAAAGCAAGTTCCAGACACCGTATTTCATCTGTAACTGTTTCAGTATGCATTTCTAAAGACAACACTTTATTTAAAAATATCCTTGTCACACCTAAAACAAATAACAATAGGGGTGCCTCGGGGATGCAGTTGGTTGAGCACCTGACTCTTGGTTTTGGCTCAGGTCATGATCTCAGGGTTGTGGGATCGAGCCCCGCCTTGGGCTCCACACTAGACTGGGAGTCTGCTTGGGATTGTCTCTCTTCCTCTCCCTCCATCCCTCCCCCCAAGCACTCTCTCCCTTTCTCTCTCTCTCAGATAAATAAATGTTTAAAACCATAAATAAATAAAGTAATAAAACAAAGTAAAATAAATAACAATCATTTTAACTTTAAACATGCCGAAGCAGAATTTCAGAAACATCTTACCTAACAAAACATCACCAACAGCATTTAAAAGCTCATTATAGCATAGTGGTTTAAAGTCTAGAATCTGGGGTGCCTGGGTGGCTTAGTGGGTTAAAGCCTCTGCCTTTGGCTCAGGTCATGATCTCAGGGTCCTGGGATCGAGCCTTGCATCAGGCTCCCTGCTCAACAAGGAGCCTGCCTCCTCCTCTCTCTCTGCCTGCCTCTCTGCCTACTTGTGATCTCTCTCTGTCAAAAAAAAAAAAAAAAATTTTTTTAAAAGTCTGGAATCTGAAACCAGACACTACTTAGTAGCAAGGTAGTATGGGAACAGGCATTTACCGTCTCCGTGCCTCAGTTTCGTTATCTGTAGAAGAGAGGATGCTGAAAGCATGTACCCCATAACGTTGCTGTGAGAGTGAGATGGGCTAATACACATGAGATGCTTGCTACAGTGCCTGGCAAACAGTACGCATTAGCCAGCATCAGCAACTACTATTAACTTCCTGCTGCTGTTTCTACTTTGTTCTCGTTAGGGTTCTTGTTGGAAAGCACAGAAGCACCCTGGACTAGTTCAAGCAAGCAAAGGGGGTGTGTGTTTGGGAGTCAATGTTAGTCTACAGGGATCTTATAGAAACTAAAAACAGGAAACAAAGCACAACCAGCCCTATAGGGATGAACTGGAAAGTCAAAACTGGGACTATTTGGGGGCTGTACCTGCTTTCTCAGTTTCCTTTTCTCAACCCAGTCCCTCCATTTGCTACTCCCTGTTACTGGGCCGCTGTCTTGCATTTGTCTCATCCTTGGCCCAACATGGCCCAAAATCCAGACTACCTTTCATATCCTCTTAGCTGTAGCTTCTTCTATGGAGTGCCAATAGTCCCTGCTATCTCTTGGCCCTCCAATTCCCGAGAAAGAATCGATGGGCTGGCTCTTGATCAGAGGCTCATGGCTTACAGCTGGGTGGGAGAAGCCAGTCATAAGAGCACATCAAATGACCATTTTTAGAGACTCTGGTGAGCAACTTTATGGTTCAGGATAGACCAATATATGCTGTGATAACAAATAACCTTCATGGGCTGAAGGCAGAGCAGGGTATTTCTGATCCACAAACATGTCATTGAGGGTGGGCTAGTAGTCTTGCTCCAGAGCCCACTACCTGGACCTGTGGCAGAGGGGAATAAGTCTCTGGAGGAAAATCACACTGGCTCGTAAAGCTTATGCCTCAAACATGTCACTTGTGCTCACATATTATTAGCCAAAGGAAGTCCTGTGACTGTGCTTAACTTCAAGCGGGCACGAAAGGACAGTCCTACTGTGTGCCAGAGGGAAGCGAGGGCTGAAGAGTTTGTGGATACCTCATGCGTACCACAGAGGGGAACGTACACAGTTCTCACCCGTGTGCTCTCCCTATCATCCATTCGTGTATATAAAGGCATCCGGGGAGACCTAGTCCTCCTTTACTGCAAAAGGATGCCAACACTCTCCTTCCTGGACTGAAATACCCATTCTACAGATTGCAAAGTCTTTTGTCAAAGCAACAACAACCCTAACTCCATTAGCTTTTTCACCCGGGGCTCATTTTTCATTTCTTAAATCATTGAGATTATTTGATTTGCGACCCCCCCCCAAGTGCCTCCCACTTTTCTTAAGAGAAACAAGTGGAAATTAGTCAGAACAGCTAGAACAGCCCTTGACCACTGCAGGGTGACTAATTGCGCACCTTTCTGAATTAGGCAGGTGTTTTGTTTGACAACTGTTGCACGGCTGACTTCAATTCTTTTGGAGTCCTCTGTGAGCCCAGGTCTGCGCCCCCAGTGGAGGTGTTCACTCAGATTTTCCACATCTTCTGAATAGTTTCCCCTGAATTCATCCTGTTTTTAATGTACCACCTCTCAAATATATCTCTTCCAAGTTGTTGGTGTTCAACAGCAAGGCAAAATGCAAACTTGACAAGTGAAGGTCATTCTGCTTCTGCTAGGTTAAGATGGTCTTTTTCGGGTTCAAATTCCCTGAACAGCCTGTTTTGCTCATCTTGAGAGGTTTCCATACTTCTTACTCTTTCTCAAGATGGCATCTATCACCAACCCAAAAGTCCTTCCACAGTAAGAATGAACAAATACATTGTGGTCTAATACAATGGACTAGCCCCCAGCAGTGGAGAAAATTGTAACCCCTCACGCAACAGCATGGGTGAATCTCCAGTGCATGAACACCGAAGGAAAAAGTCAGGCAACAAACATCACACACTGTATGATTCTACTGATGGGAAGTTCAAAGACGAAGCTTTGGTAGTCAAGTGAAAAAGGGATTATCTTTGGCAGGGCTCACTGCCTGGGAGAAAGCCCAAGAGAGTTGTCTAGGGTGCTGACATGGTCTATGTCCTAACATACGTGGTGGGTCCATAGGTGTCTACGTGGGTAAACATTCATCAGGCTGTACCCTTAGGATCTGGGTAATTCTCTGGGTGTATGCTATATCTCAATAAAACAACATCAACCAAGATGGCATCTGGATATGGGGGGAAGCTTAACTAGCTCTGGGTGGGGAGGGAGGGAGCACTCCTCTGTGGAAAATTCACTGGCCTTCGGAGCGAGGCGGGTGGTGGTTCTATGTGAGTCTCTCAGAAGTATCTGCTGAGGAGTATTTGGTTCCACTTCTTATGGAAGACCCACAGCAGAGGACTGTGACTTAGGCTCCTGCTGTGAGCCCCTGGTCAACCCCAGACCACCTCTGTCTGAGTGTCTCAGCCCCTTCTTCCCCTCCAGGTGGGAAACCCCCAGGCCCTGAGAGGAGGTGGGGTTCATTGCCCAGCTGCCTCTCTCAGCCCTTCCTACGCCCCTGACCCGGCACCCACTCCCATCCCAGCCTTTGAGAAGAGCAGTGCCAAAGAAGGGCTTTTGGCTTACCCTTCCTGTCTGAGAGCAACTGCCTAGGGCATTCCTGTCTGGGGCCGGCTCCCTCCTGTTTTCCTGGGACAATGGTGAGAGACGCGCTTCAGGTAAAGAAACCGTGCTGACCTTCAGCAAAGTACATTGGCGGGCATTTAGAAATACATAACATCCGTTACTTCTGATTTCTTTTATACAGAATCTCATTTCTTTTCATCATGTGACGTGGATGATTCAAATCAGTGTGGCTAGAATAGAATCACAGTATTTTAGCAACGAAGCGGTTCTTAATTATCATTCCCCATTCTAAGTGGGACAGTTTCTCATTGTGTGGTCTTAAGCACTGAATACGTTGAGCATCCCCCCCAACACACACATCAGTGCTACTCATCGATCATTACGGCGGTCAACTATACCACACACACACCCCCACACCCCCCCTACACCCCCTCAGGATTCTAAATGCCTGAAGGCAGAGTTTTAGCCTAACTTGTTTATTTTAGAGATAAGGAAACTAAAATCCCAAAGCAGAAAAATGGCTTATCCAAGTCAGTGACAAAGCAGGGGGTAGACCCCGATCTTCTCATTTCTAGTGCCGTGAGATTTTTAGGACACCCCACTAACTTTCAGTTCGGGTTTGAGGAACCAAAACAAGGCACTGCCGGAGAACTTCTGTTTCTTGCTGAATTTCTGCTTTTCTTTCTCGCCGTGGAAGCTGCCCAGCATTTCCTCTTTCCCTCCCTTGAGGTTAGGGCGCATGTGGGTCCAGAGCCCTCAGTTCTCTCCACAAGAGCAGCGACAGCAACACGTGTGAGAACGCGCTGGCAGACACACCCAGTGTGGACTTGCCCTCCTATCCACACTTGCCTCCCCGGCCAGTTCACACAGATACACAAACACGCAGCTGAGCTCTTCCTTCACCGCCCTCTGCTGTGTCCCACCGGAGATCCACAGAGGGAGGCGAGAACGCACCTACATCTGACTTTCTCTACCTCAGAGACAGAGAGGACTCAATTCTAATGCCTTCTGTCACTCAGATGCAGGGAGCGTGATCCCGGCAGGTGCAGAGCAAAGCGAGAAGGAAGTTTAGCAGCGCTGCTGAGAATACAGGACTTAGAGCCATTCATTGATTCATTCATTCATTTTTCATTCCAGCGTTCACGGAGCCCTTGTGATGACTAGCTCCATTCTGGACATCAGGTAACATACTGGCAAACACCCTTTCCACTGGCAAACACTTTCCCACCCTTGTGCAACTAACTCTCTGTAGTCTTAGTTCAAATCCTGGCTCTGCTGCTTACCAGCTGTGTGACCTTGGGTGAGTTGCTTAATCTCTCTGAACCTCTACCTGTTCATCAATATATGAAAAAATGGAAAATGGGATTGTGATGATTAAGTGTAAACAGTGTGGGAAGGGGCCAGCCCAGGTCCTGATACATACAGGTCCTATGTAAGTGACAGCTACTATTATTACTAAAAATTCAACATTCCATAGGAGAAATCCCTGAATCCCTATACCTATAATCTGAACATGAAATTCTGACTAAGCATTCTCCATTTTTCCCCAAATTACATGTCATCAACCTACTTTTTCCAAAGTTTAGTTGAAGATCAGAAACCAAAAATACGTACATGCTATATATTTATGTTTATATTTAAATTTGGATTTATATTTAAATCTATATTTGTGCTGACATTTATAGTGTGTCTGTTTCATCTGGCCTTGTATCACAACTTCTGTATTCTAAGGTGAGGACAGCAATGACTTCTATTTGCAGCATACTTTAAAAAGAGCCTCGGGTAAAGACAAACATGACATGAACCATGAGTTTTTTAATATTCTATTCTCTTCCCTAGGCCTCCACTCTTGACAGACACTTTACCTTATTTAGCCTCTGCTGCCTGGTCTTCAAACCTCTAAATAGATAGGTTATTTCAGGCTAGCCAAACTCTCGAAATTATTTGCCAGCAGCCCTTTGGAAACATATCCCCTTACTGTGAGCAAGAGCAGCCAAACAGGACTATGTGTTTGCTCTCAGCCCTCTCCCCTCTAAGCCTAGCTTCCACTGCCCAGCCTGCAGAAGGAAGGACAGTTGAAGGAAGTAGTCTGGCTTTGAAGTCATTGCCGAGTTTGCGGTCCTCCGCAAGCTACAAAGCCTGGAGAGCCTCAGTGTCCCTGCTGCTGAAATTGGGGGCATACATTTAATTTTGGAGAGTTATTGGAATAATTGGCTAATGATTAAAACAGCCACTCATAGATGATAGTTAACAACAGATAAGACTACAGGTCATGAGATTCTATACCGGGGATTAGCTTTAAAAGCAAACTTGCTGGGGTGCCTGGGTGGCTCAGTTAGTTGAGTGTCCTACTCTTGGTTTTGGCTCAGGTCATGATCTCAGGGTCGAGATTGAACCCCATGTCGGGCCCTGTGCTCAGTGTGGAGTCTGCTTGAGAGTTCATCTCTCTCTTCCTCTGCCCCTCCCCCTGCTCATGCATTCTCTCTTTCTCTAAAAAAAAATCTTTATAATAAAATAAAACGTGGGGCGCCTGGGTGGCTCAGTTGTTAAGCATCTTCCTTCAGCTCAGGTCAGATCCCAGGGTCCTGGGATCGAGGCCCACATCAGGCTTCCTCCTCAGTGGGAAGCCTGCTTCTCCCTCTCTCACTCCCCCTGCTTATATTCCCTCTCTCACTGTCTCAGTTTCTGTCAAATAAATAAATAAAATCTTTTAAAAAAATAAAACAAAATAAAATAAAAGCAAACTTCCTGGGGAGGTGGTAGGTTTCATAGTCCAGGCGAGCCCTCAACAATTTTTATAAATCCTTTACAAGAAGGGAAGGAGTAGAGAAGCCTCTCCAAGCCCTCAGGTGCAGGAAGGGGCTGAAAGAGAGGGAAGAACATCACGGAGTTGGCTAGCGTCCCAAGGAGATGACGAGAGCACCTCCATCACAGTTGGCCCTGTCTCCCTCTGGCACTGGCAGGGTTCCTTAAAGCCCATCGCAAACCAACAGAATAAGGTATGGTTCTAAAAATCTGCCCCTCTCAGCAATGCTGAACATGTTAGGTGTGTCACCTTGCTGAATTCAACCTGCTGACCTTTCACACTGTTCTCCAGACAGCCCAGAAACTAGCTGTGCATACTTATGGCTCTAGGTCTCTATTCTTTGAAAAGATCTTACACAATTTTCTCTCTCAAGAATCTTCACTGAGAGTGCACTATGCCATTTTTGGAGCTGGAACATCAGTGGTGAGCAAGCTGGATGTATCCCTACCCTCTTTGAGCTTGGACTTCTGGGAGGAGGTGAGGAAGGCAGCCCATGGTACCTGTATGATAATGGAAGATCATAATAAGCTCTACAAAGGAGTTAGAGCAGGGCTCACTGACAGTGTCGGGGAAGGCTCTTGGAGGAGGCGGCATTTGAGCAGGGAGCTGAATGAGGTGAGGGAGTGAGCCACTCAGAGCTCTGCCAGGAACGTCCAGGCAGAGGGAATGGCGGTGTAAATGCCAGGAGGCAGGAGCACATTATGATTCCTAGCCTACACATGAGGATATTGAGGCTCCAGAAAATCAATAACTGCCCAAGGCCACCTAACAGGTAAAAAGTAGACCATGATCTCAAACCCAGTTGCCCATCAGTTATTTCAGAGCTCTTAGCACTCGAGTAACCAAATTACATGAACCCAATTAACAAAGTTACTTGTTCCAGCTTTCTCCCAAACCAAGGGCCATCAGTCATTGTTTGGGTAACCATTATTATTAATAATATTTATTGAAAGCCTAACTACATACCAGGTGCTATGCTAAGAGTTTTACAAGTATTATCTCATGTCAGCCTATCAGGAAATCTGCGTGATAGGGCACCTGCCTGACTCAGTTGGTAGAGCATGCAACTCTTGATCTTGGGGTCATGAGTTCAAGCCCCGTGTTAGGCAAAGAGATTGATTTAAAAAAAAAGAAAAAAGGAAATTGAAAAAAAAAAGCAATTGAAAATGAAATCTATGAGCAAGTACTGTTAATATCCTCATTTTACAGATGAGGAAACAAGCCTGAGGCTTTCCATCGAAACCAGGCTCCAAGAAGCCTTTGTGAGGCCCAGGGTTGGGGCAAAGCTGGCAGGAAGGGAGGTGAGAAAGGACAGTGTCCAGAAGAAGTACAGGGAAACATACAGACAGCATCACCAAGGCCAACTCACAGGGCTGAGCAGGGAAGTAGAAACTGGGTTCAAGCTTTAGAAAGAAACCAGAGACCCCAGCATCAAGCCAGCCATGGGGACTGCTGGGGCTCTCCCAGGGAGGCTGGGAGAGAAGTGCCGAGGGGCTAGACAGAGGCGTTCAGCGGGTGTCCAGCCTCACCGGGGCCCCTGAGAGCCATCAGCTCTGCTAGTTACAGTGGGCTTCCCCTCCGTGTCCACCTTGGTTCTCCCCTCGCTCTTGGAAGAAGGCCGTCCTGCTCCTCTGCAAGAGGCTTTCAGAGGAGCAGAAGAAAAGTTACCTTTAATTCGGGAGGGTTCCAAGAAGCAAAGAAAATTCGGCATATTTTAAAATTTTTTGTGCAAAATTTGGGCTCTGAGAGTTAGACACAGTTGTGAAGGACAATGGCTTTGGAGTGAGAAAGACTTGGGAGTCGGGGAACCCTGAGCAAGTCATAATTCCTTTAAAGCTTCCATTTGCTCCTCTGTAAAGGGGGGCGGTTTAAAAACATCTACATTAGGGACACCTGGATGGCTCTGTTGGTTGAGCATCTGACTCTTGGTTTTGGCTCTGGTCATGATCCCCCAGTGGCAGTTAAGCCCCGCTCCTGGCTCTGCCCTCAGTGGGGAGTCTGCTTCCTCTCTCTCTACCCCTTCCCCTGCTGTGTATACTCTGTCTCTCTGAAATAAATAAATAAATAAATTTGTTTTTAAAAAAACTACATTATAGGGTTATTAGGATAAATTAAATAAATTCTTATATATCAAGTTCTTGGTCCAGAGCACATACTCAACAAATGAAAGGTATCATCATCATCATCATCATCATCATCACTACTACTACTACTACTACTACTACTACCACCAGTACTGTAGTTTTAAAAGCGTCTTTGGTAGTTTGGTAATTTTTTCAAAACTAAATATAATGTTATGATACAATCCAACTGTCATACTTCTTATTCACTCATATGAAATGAAAACTATGTCCATACACAAACTTACCCATGGATGGGTGTTTAGAGCAGCTTTTGTAATGCAGTTCATAAAAGACAAAACTTGGAACCAAACAGGATGTCTGTGAGTAGGTAAATGGATAAATAACCTGTGATACGTCCTGATAATGGAACATTATTCAGCACTATAAAGAAATGAACTAGCAAGCAATGGAAAGACTTGGAAGAGTCTTAAATGCACATTACTAAGTGAAAGAAGTCAATCTCAAAGGCTACATACCATAGGATTCCAACTATATGCCATTCTAGAAAAACTGAAACTATGGTGACAGTCAAGGTCAGTGGTTGCCTGGCGGTGGGGGTGGGGAGATCGATAGGCACAACACAGAGCATTTTCAGGGCAGTGCAAATACCTGTATGATACTAGAGTGATGGATACATGTCCTTATACATTTGTCTAAAACCACAAAATGAACATCGAGAATGAACCCTAATGCAAATAATGGCCTTTGGGTGATTACGATGTGTCAATGTAGGTTCACTGATTATGACAAATGTACCACTCTGCTGAGGGATGTTGATAACAGGAGAGGCTGTGCATGTGTTGGGGCAGTGAGTATATGAGAATCCTATAATTTTCCTCTCAGTTACCTGTCTCCAAAATAAAGTCCATTTTTTAAAAACTCAAAAAAATATTAAAAATGTAAAGTAAAATAACAAAGTTCATCGTTCCTAAAATAAAGAAGTAAGTTTTGATGTAATCTTCTCCACGAATCCATTTCTGACCATATCAATCAGATTAATATACATTTCCCTTTTCAGAATTCTCATTGCATTGCAACTTGGCTAGCAATTACCATTTTGGTTACACTGAAATTATTAGGGGATTTATCTTATTTCCTTCATTATAATACACTGGAAGATTCTTGCAGGAATGACAGCATCCTACTCTGTTTTCTATCTTGCACAGGGGATGGTGCTTAAAAAAAACAGTTGTGGAATTTAATCACTGGGATTCTAGATTTCTAGCACTGTCTGATAAGGTATTAACTAGCCACATGTGACTATTTAAATTTAAAATTAAATTAGTTTAAAGTTAAATTAAAAATCAGTTCCTCAGTTGCACTAGCCACATTCCAAGCTCTCAATAATCACATGGCCCTAGTGGCCACCATATTGGATAGCGCAGATGTCAGATATGTCCATCATTAAAGACAGTTCTATTGAACAGTGATTTTCTAGAGCATCCTTGTTGAACTTTTTCATTTAGTCCCTGAATTAAAGTTGTGTTTACAATGCTTATACTTTATTTTCAAATTAAATAAAAACATGGTCTTAAAAACAGTTTGATTTACCCAGACACTGCTCTCTAAATACCACTTACCACTAAAAGAAACCAAACTCTTAAAGAAATGACTGATTTCAGGCCTCGGGCAAGAAATATTTAAGATAAGCTTGGCCGTCTACTCATATCAGAAAACAAGGAAGCTATCAAATACTAGTGGGGTCATGTCAAAAGGATTCAGGAGGCAACTCAGAGAAGATCCCAAGGGCCAACAATGGGACCATTTGCAGATTAATAAGAATTAACCACAAAGGACTGAATCACACTGAATATGTAAAAATTCGCAAGCTCATAAGGAACAAAATAAAAACCCCTCTTCTTCTTCTTGGAAGATGACAGGGAAACAATTTATTATTTTGAAAACTCGTAAGTAAAGGGGAAGAGTCAAGTCTTTATTCTATGTTTCCTGTACGAATTGTTCCTTAGGGTAACCACAAAGAGCTGTCTATAGAACCAATTCCAGCTTGTAAATAATTAAGAACGAATGAAAGAATTAGAATATCCCATTTTTGCAAATCCCTACTGAACTAATGGGTGGGGCAAATGATCATCAGTGTCTGCTAAGAGCAGAGAAGGAAAACCAGACACCAGCCTCCTGCTATAGGAACACATACCTTGACCAAGTGTAAGACCCCAAGACCAAGCCTCAGGGTCAAATAACCAATCATTAGGAAATGCAGAGGATGAGGAATGGGTTCAGTGACAACAGAGAATCCAGACGTTGGAAAACTTTACTGTGTAAAGGGGGGGAAATAGATGAGGTGGGAACCTGTAGATTAAAATAAATTTAAGAGACATTTGACAGTAGCAACCAAGTGCAACAAGTAGACCTTGCTTGGATCCTGATGTAAACAAATCAATTGAGAGAGTGCCCGCACCCACCCCCGGAAGTGGGAGGGGTGGGGAAACGTGGAGAGAAACAATGATGAGGTATTTGGTTATAGTAAGAAATTATTATTGATTTTTTTAAAGATTTTATTTATTTATTTGACACAGAGAGAGAGAGAGAGATTACAAGTAGGCAGACAGGCAGGCAGAAAGAGAGGAGGAAGCAGGCGCCCTGCTGAGCAGGGAGCCCAATGTGGGGCTCGATCCCAGGACCCTGAGATCATGATTGGAGCCGAAGGCAGAGGCTTTAACCCACTGAGCCACCCAGGCACCCCAAAATTATTATTGATTTTTAAAGTGTAATTATGTATTACGGTTATATCTTTTGTAGAAGAGTTCTTATCTTTTAGAGACACACACTGAAATATACAGATAAAAATGACACAATGCTGGGATTTACTCAAAATAATCCAGGGGGAAGACCAGAAGTTGGGGTGGGGGGCAAACAAGACTGGCCAGCAGTTGGTGATCGCTGTAGTTGGATTTATTGTGTATGTGTTAAGTTGTTCCTAATAAAAAGTTCACCTCTCTGATTCAGTGTCTGTTTTCCCCAGCTCCATCCTATAATCTTTTACAATAAATTCTCCAGGAGGGCATTTTTCTGTTCTAATTTTGACAAATGGAGGGGCTTAGGCACAAATGTTCTGAGGGAAAAGCAGTCTCTGAACACATCAGAGGGCTGTTACATTAGAAATCTTAGCAGCAAGTGCCCCCCAAATGGCAATCACTGTCTGCTGGGGTGGTCTCTCCAGGTATTCAAATTCACCAACTAGACTGTGATTCAAGTCACATGCAAATGACATTATTCCAGAAATTTGCAGGGCAGCCTGCAAATTTTGAAGGAGGGGGGCGTGTCTCCACCTCCTCCACCTCCCTGCCCCCCCCCTTCTGCACCTTCTCTCCTCTCCCTCCTCCTCCTCCCCACTTCTCTTCCTCCTCCTTTAACAAAATGTAGAGAAACTCCTTTTTCAGTGTATAACTGATGCTACCCTCTGGGAGAGCTCCTTGTGCCCCTCCTCTTCCCCTTCCAACAATGATTCAGGATCAAGAGCTAGAAGTTTCAACCCCCAGCTGGAAGGAGGCTTCTTATACAAGTCAGACTCCTGGGCACAGGTGAGCACTATTTTCTAGGAGTCTTTCACAGAGGTTAAAAGGCCTCAGTGGCATAGGACTAGTTTCTTTTCTTTTCTTTTCTTTTTTTTTTAAGTAGGTTCCACGCCCAGTGTGGAGCCCAACATGGGGCTTGAACTCACAACCCTGAGATCAAGACTGGAGCTGAGATCAAGATCTGAGCTGAGAGCAAGAGTCAGATACTTAACCCACTGAGCCACCTAGGCATCCTTTGTTTCTATCTTCACATTTTCTTTCAGGAAGCCTGACCTTTCTTCTTGATTCTCATTTAGTGAATTATAAGCACATTCCAGACCTACTACTGTGATTATTTCCAATGAGGCCATGGGGGTTTTGGATGGTCTGGCACTCTTCAATTACCGTTTTGCAGTCTCCCGGTCTCTCTTAAGGATGGTGTGGTAGACTACTCATTGTCCCTCATGCCCCTTTCACCCTCATCCATCCTGTCCTTTCAGTGTAAAGACTGCCCAGATAAAGACAACATTTCCCAGCCTTCCTCTCAATTTGGCATGTCCATTAGACTAAGTTCTAGCCAGTGGGCTAGAAAGTGCAATGGAGGTACCAATTTGGAATCTTATCTTTAGAGAAAAGTGGTTGAGTGCTCTTGGTCCCTTCCCCCTTCCTACGGGTTGGAAGGTGAGAAATGGAGTCATAAGCAGAAGCCACGTGTTGAGAATAAAGCCATCCCACCAGCCCTGATTGCCACCTCTGCATTGTACAGTGAGAGACAGATTCCTAGAGCTTGTGTAAGCCTCAGGAACCCTTTGCTTGGCAGCTTCCCCTGTATCTTAATGAATACAGAAGGCCATCTACAACCGCTGGGAACAAATTTTACTTGAACAACTCTAAACATAACTTTACTTCCAAAACCTGAAGCAGCTTCTCTCCATCACCTTCTTGTCCCAGTTTGATGCTTGTGAATCGATGCAGTGCAATGCAATCAATTTGATGATGGGTCTGTCCATGGCTATAAACTCAAGGATCACTTTGGGAGGCAGAAATTCCTCCACTGAGCACTCCGCACCAACAGCTCCTCTTAATAGTCAAATGACAAGGAGGGTTTGGAAACATCAAGGAGTACGGGGCTCCACTCCTATTTGCCCAGGTCCCTAGAGCTCATATCTTTATGGTTCTTCCTTGGAAAGAGCATTTCCCACCAAGAGTCAACAGCCCGGCCAACCCTGGCAGACATACTCCATTACAAGTAATAATGGGACTCAAGCACTTTAGAAGCTTTTACTAATTGAGCTGCTGAATATCCCCGTGAAGTAGGTAACTATTATCATCCCCAATTACTGTCAAGAAGCTGAGCTGCAGAGACATTAAGTGGCTGGCCAGGATCGTGCAGTGGAGCCGCAAGCAGTAAGTTCCCTGGTGGAGGCTGGATTTCAGCCCCAATCGAAGGAACTAGAATTGTCCTAGAAGGCAGGAGACCTGGGTTCTGGTGGTGACTCTGTCATCAGCCATTAAGTAGAAGGCATTTCCTGTTTCTGTGCTCGAATGTGTGTGCATGCTCGTGTGAGCGTGTGCATGTGTGTGTCTGTGTGTGTGCATTCTGAATCATCTAGCCACCTTCTGAGGTTTTCCCCTCTGAAGGTGCAAGTGGAGTTTCAAAGGAATAGACATCCTGCTCCTGATTCTCCCAGGAAGAAGTTAATCCTGACACAGGAAGTGAAGTGTTAGAGGAGAAAACTTTCTCTTTATTGGGCAAGACTCCAAGGTGAAGAAAGGCCTGTGTTGGGTTAAAGTGTGGTCCTCAGGGTGATAGGAGCCGGCCCAGGACACAGAGCAAGGTGAGGGATGGCAGGGAACACAGTGCCCCTTTCCAGACCAAGATGTGGCTACTGAAGAAGGTGTCCATTGGAGCACAGCCCAGCCTGGCAGTGATCAGTTGAAGCCAAGTTTATGGAGTAAAGGGGCAAGGCCAGCAGCCCAGAGAAGAAAAATGTGAAGGACTATTCTCAGAGGTGCAAAGTGGTACCTTGGCAAATGTTCACAATCCATAGGGACACGGAGAAGAACAAATTTTGCAGAACCAATCCTGTGAGGGCTGTGCCATAAGAATTTAGGGACAAACAGGGGTGCCTGTCTGCTCAGCTGGTAGAGTATGTGGCTCTTGATCTTGGGGTCCTGAGTTTGAACATAGAGTTTACTTTAAAAAAAAAAAAAGAACAGGGGCACCTGTGTGTCTCTTTCGGTTAAGCTTCTGCCTTTGGCTCAGGTCACGATCTCAGGATCCTGGTATCGAGCCCCACATTGGGCTCCCTGCTCAGCATCTCAGAATGGAGTCTGCCTGTCCCTTTCCCTCTGCTGCTCCCTCAGCCACTTCCCCTGCTTGTGTTCTCTTACTCTCCTGGTCTCTCTTAAATAAATAAATAAATAAATAAATAAATAAAATCTTTTTTAAAAACCCACACAAACAAAAAATAACAATTTGGGGACAAATAGAAGTCCCAGGCTGCATGGCATGGGACATACAGAGACCGCTAATGCTCCTTTTCACTGAGATATATGAGCCAGAGTCCTGTGCTGTTGGAAAACTGGCCCAAGTCCTGGGGGGAAGTCTCACCAAGGATTTGCACCATCACTGCAGTCCACCCTGGCCCTGGGCATTGTCCATACTGGCCCCAGCTTGTAGGTAATTAGCTGAGGTTGGACTTCGGGCAGAGGGCCTTTATTACCAAAGGTCAGGTTAATTCCTAGACTGAAAAAATGGGAGGCGGTGTCTGTGGTCTCTCCCTTCTAGTCCCAGCTTTTGTTTTAAAGGAATTAAAATGAGGTAAAGTTTGGCTGATTCATTGCAGTCCACACTTCAATGAACTGTGACAAAGGTCACTGCTACCCCAATCAAAATCTATCCCCCTTGAAAGTTCTATCCCTCTAGAAATGTTCCTCAAACCCTCCAGCTTAGCCTTCAACAAAGTACTAATATTTTGATTTCTATCACCCTAGGTTAGTTTAGTTTGTTCTAGAACTTGCTAGAAATGAAACCACACTGTGTACTCTCTACCCATTTTTAACATGCAAATGATATTTTCAATTATGTGCCACGAGTAAGCACATTCTGGCAAGAAGACGCCATGCATGGACCCATGGCTATGCATCTCAGTGCATTTCAACGTGCAGACGCCAAGTCAGCAGAGCTGAAACTCCTCCACCACTGCCTTCTGGTTAGTGTCCAGGCTGATCTCTCACTTTCCTTACTCCAAAGTCCAGAAACCTCAGGGCTTGCTCTGCCCTCACCTCCCATGCACCTGGCCACAGCACAGAGCGAGCATTGTACGCTGAGGGTCCTGGCATCCAGAGAGGTTGTATACTGGGCTATGAAAACAAACCCTAATGCAGGCATAGCACTGTTGCAGCTCAAGAGCTAATAGCATTCGCTATCTTTTACCCAAGGCTCTCCAAAACACCATACTTAACGTTTCGCATGCATCATCTCATGTAATTTTCCCAGCCCCCGACCCTGTATTAGTTCTACTTTACAAACGAGGAAACTGAGGTCTGAGAAATTAGAATGGGGCTTCTAAGACTTTAACATGCAAGTGACTCACCCGGGGGGGGGGTCTTGTTAAAATGCACATCCTTGTTTAGTAGGTCTGGGGCTGGCCCGAGAGTCTGCGTCTTGTAACAAGCTCCCCGTTGATGCTGATAGTGTTGGCTTGCGGACCATACTTGGAGTAGCAAGGGGGTGACATAGCCCCTGCAAGGTCAAACCTTGGCTATGAAGTCCAAACAGCTGCCTCCAAACCTGGTGCTCTTAAGAGATCCCGCTTATATAGGGGAGAGGAGGAGGAGGAGTCCGAGCAGGAGGAGGAGGGAAAGAAGAAGGGGGAGAGGAGTAAGGAGGGGGAGGAAGAAGAGGAGGGGGAGGAGGGAAGGGGGAAGGGAAAAGGAGGAGAGGGGAGGGGAAGGAGGAAGAGGAGGAGGAGGTGGAGGAGGAAAACTGGGACAGAAATTCCTTTTCAAGGAGACAAGTGTTTCCGTTTAGCAAAACTCGATGAGACATTTAGGCTGTAGAAAGCTAGCCCCTTAGTCTAGGTAGGGATGGGATAGAAAGGAGACAAAGAGTTCAAAAACACTGAGGTGGTGAGGTAGGCAGACTGAACAACTGCATCTGGGGAGGCAGGGAGCCAGGGAGGAGAGGGGAGGCTATTGGGGCACAAATGGAGAAGAAGAACAGCAACCAGCCGCGGGAAGTGAGAATGATATAAAGACTTACTAGCAGTTGAAAGGCGTTCGCTACAGGCCTTTGACGTAGCCCTGACCTTCAGGAGAGTCTGTTATACCCACAGCCTTGAGCTCGAATTGGTGCAAGTTTGGCTAGAGGAGAATTGGGTATGATAGAGCATGTGTGGTAGGCAAAGATGGAGAAGTAAATCTAAATGGAAAGTCAGAGCCAGAGGAGGTTAGGGGAGGGGAGTTCCCCTCTGACACTCACCTGCCCCAAGCTCCTGAAAGAAATTCTGGGTCTCTCACTCTTCTTGAACTTGGCCTTCCAGCTCATATTGTTTATAATTTCAAGAGCAGCTATAAGATTTCTCATTTGTTATTTCATTTATTACACATAACAATCTTGGGGGGCAAGAGGCTAGGAATCATCACTCCTTTTTTAAAGACTCAGAAATCAAGGTCAGGGAGGTGGCCATCGGAACGTTCTTAAAGTCACACAGCTGCAAGGTGTCAGAGAGGGGCCACAGGTGTGCTTCTCCACTCTCTCTGTGAATCAGAAGCACCTGGGAGTTTAAAGAGCCCCCACTGGCTGGATCTCCACCAACAATCTGCTTCTGTTCATCTGCAGTCAGCCTGAGCATCAGAACAGTAGCCCCCCGTTATCCTCAGGGTTATGTTCCAACACCCCAGGGGACCTCCGAAACCACCGAAAATACCGAGCCCCGTATCTACTATGGTTTTCCCCATACATACAAACATGATAGAGTTTACTCTCTCACTGCACCTAATTTACACATTAACAACTATTAATAAAATAGAACAATTATAACAATAAGCTATAATAAAATTTATGTGCACGTGGTCTCTCTCTCAAACTGCCTTATTATACTGTACTCACCCTTCCTCTCGTGATGACTTGAGAGGAGGAGATGCCTGCGTGAGGAGATGCAGTAAGATGAATGATGGAGGCTTTGTGACATAGCGCCAGGTTACGCACTGACCTTCTGCGGATTGCTTGCTTGCAGACCACAGTTGACTCTGGGGTAACAAGCCACAGAAAGCAAAGCTAGGGTAAGGGGGAGCTCCCATATTTTTCAAAAGATTCTCATTGATTCTAGTGTTCACTTGGCGTGAGTGCCCCCGCTCCAGAGGACACACATAAGGGGCTTCCCTCTGAGCAGCACGCACAGTAGCTACAGCTCACGTCACCTGCCGTGAACACTTTCACCACACAAACTCAAACCCTGTGACACCATGCTGTCAACCATGGGTTCTCAGACTCTGCGGATCGTTAGAATCACCTAGAAGGCTTGTTAAAACAGATCACTGGTTCTCACACCCGCAGCTTCTGACCTATTAGGTCTGGGCTGGGAACTGAGAATGTGCCTTTCAGACAAATTGCTTTTCTCGATGCTGCCACTCTGGGGGTCATACTTTGAGAACCAGCTCTGCAAAGTAAGGGAAGGTGACTCAAGAAGGCAAGCTCTTTTCCATCTTTCTGGGTGACGTGGCCAGTCTGGGGTTCTTCCAGGGGCCTTGCATGACAGGTAGAAGAGTCTGGTGTCCAGGCTACGTCTCACCAGGTACAGCGTCTAGGAGGTGTGCTCGCCAGTGGCTGACCTTCCAGGACAGAGTCCTGCATTTGGTGGCTGAAGGGAGATTAAGCTTGAACTAAAACACCTAGTTTAAGTGACACGGTCTAGCTCACATGATTAGAGATGACTTGAAAAAGAGAGGGGTAAGGGTGGGAAAGGAAATGAAAATATATAATAGAAAAGCTCTAGTGTCAAATGTTCTGAACATTTGAATGCTCATATAGGCACTCACACAGATACACATAATGGTATATACTATATATTCCTTCCACCTGGATTAGGAGAGATGCACCATGGGGAATGTTCTAGAACGTTCTTAAGATTTTCTATTCTGAGGGAAAAAAAAGACACTGTCTCATTTGAAGCCATACATTTCATTACGTGCCACCTCCCACCACCTCCACCGTGACCACAGTCTAATTGGACCTACTAGCCCCAAATTGCCTTCTATAAACCTAAGGGAGCCCAGCAGCCAATGAGGAGGCCCAGTGCAAGAACTCTGACCAACAGGGAAGCTCTATGGTGGGCAGTGGCTGTCTGAGTTAGAGCCTACTCTCTGGGGCACACACAGGGTGAGGGTAAGGCAGCAGCGGTGGTTAGGAGGTGAGACAAAAACAGAAGGACAGGGCGCCTGGGTGGCTCAGTGGGTTAAAGCCTCTGCTTTCGGCTCAGGTCATGATCTCAGGGTCCTGGGATCAAGGCCCGCGTCGGGCTCCCTGCTCAGCTGGGAGCCTGCTTCCCCCCCCCTTCTCTGCTTGCCTCTCTGCCTCCTTGTGATCTTTCTCCCTCTGTGAAATAAATAAAAATAAAATCTTTAAAAAAAAAAAAAACAGAAGGACAGCTGAGAAGCTGGGTTATGAGGAGGACAGAGCCTTCAGAGTAGGCAGCCCTTGTGAGGGGATGACAGGGTGGCTAGGTCACTAGTACTGCCAACGTTCTCAGCCATACTAGCCTCCTGCCCGTGACGTTTGTTGGTTAAGCAGAACTAATGACCTCCTCTCTCCCCACCCCACAGAGCAAAGATGAGGATTTGGGTCTAATACAAAGACTCAGATGGGCCACAGTCCCCAAAGGTATAACAGAGCACTGACTGAGCTCCAAAAGTCATACACCCATAGGTGCGTTCTCTCTTTGTCTCCTCCTTCTATATGGCTAAGCAAGAAGAGCAAGGGCAACCCGAGCCATTTCTGCCTCTTCACAAGTTTGTTCTCCTCTGTGGAACTCCCCTCACTCTACCTTTGGACAAATGTTCTCTCCCTCCCTCTCTCTCTCTCCTGTCATTGCGGTGGTAAGATTGGAAATGTATATAGGAGCCGCTTTGGTGCTATGTCACACATGCCCCATGAACTCGGGTAAAAATGTTCTATAGCATAGCTCCCCAAAGCTCTGCATTGAGGTAGATGAGGAGTCCTAGTTAAATATAAAGATATTTTATTCACAACCCTTTTGGTTGCCAATGAAAAATCCAATTCAACTTGGCTTAAAAAACAAAGGGGAGGCGTGCGGTGAGGCACATAAGGGGAGGGGAGAAAGGAAGGGAGGAGGGAACACTCCCTTTGGAAGCTTCCATGACAGCCACGTTCAGGAACTCCAGCACTCTCAATAAGACTCAATATTTCTCCATTTGTCTCCTCTACTTCCCTTCATTCTTGAGTGGTAAGCGCCACCATCAACTCAAGGCTTACATTCTGTTTTTGGTTTTTTTTTTTTAGATTTTTTTTATTTATTTGACACAGAGATAGAGATCACAAGTAGGCAGAGAGGCAGACAGAGAGAGAGGAGGAAGTAGGCTTTCTGGAGAGCAGAGAGCCCAATGTGGGCCTCGATCCCAGGACCCTGAGATCATGACCTGAGCCGAAGGCAGAGGCATTAACCCACTGAGCCACCCAGACGCCCTCAAAGCTTACATTCTACCAAGAGAAACAAATGGAGCCCTTCTTTTATATTAGATCAGGCACTGGCTACACCTGGTCACAAGTCTATGACTACATCTTCTGATGGACTGGTCAGGCCTGGGTTTTGTGTCTACCTCTGGACAGAGAGTTGGCAAGGGCTGGTCCCCAAAGGAACACTGGGGGCCTGTTATCAGAAGAATGGAGACTGAATGCTGGGAAGGCAAAACCAACAAATGCCTTCTACAGTATATTCCTTAGTTTTGTTCTCTCCACCTTTATCTTTCCCAAGAAAAGGTAGTCCAAAGCAGGATTTGGATAGGTTGATATCTTGCCCAAGAACCATCTCCTTCACACCACTCAATACCAATAGTTCCTGTGAGCCTGGCCATGGGCTTGCTGGCATAGATTCTCTTCTGGCCTTGCTTCTTTCAATAATCTAGAACACAAGTGTAAGGCTCTAACATACCCTTTCCAGTTCCATCTCTAATTTGTAAGATGACACTCCACCTCCCTGACATTTCTCCTAAGGGGCTGACTACTGCCCCCCACACATGGCACAAAGCACATGCATGCCAAGGGCCCCTGGAAGGTCCTCCTTACCCACAGTCTCCTGGGTAACTGCTTGGCTTCCCGATAACCTTTTTTTCTTGAGCCACACCCCGAGACTTATAAAGCTACAGGGGAAATCTAAGATCTAAATTCCAAATAATGTCTGCCTCTCTCTTTGTGGCTGTAACATAGCTAAGAACAAAGGCAAAGACACAGGGACTCCTTTTTGATAAATTCTTCAAGATAATGGAATTAATCATGCATATATACAAAGATATTAAATTACAAGCATATTAATTCCTCTATACTTATAACGGAACAGAGTTGGAGACCATTTAAATATCCAACTCTACAGGGATCCTCAAACAGCTACTGGTACATTCAGACCACCTTTATGCAGCTATGGCACAGGAATACTATACAACCAATAAAAATATTGTAGAAGAATATCAAATGGTGTGAGGAAATAGGATATGCTGCTTAGTGAAAACTGAATAAAGCCCAACTTTTAATTTTTAAAAACTGTTTTTAAAAATTAAATTTAAATTAAAAAGACATGCTATGGACTGAATTTTGTCTCCCCCCAAAATCACAAGCTGAAGCCCCAATCCCAATGTGACTGTATTTGGAGACTGAGCCTGCAGGAAGGTAATTAAGGTTCTGTGAGGTCCTAAGAGTGGGGCCTTAATACAACAGGATTAGTTACTTATAAGAAGAAACACCAGGGGTGCCTGGCTCAGTTGGTTAGGTATCCAACTCTTGATTTCAGCTCAGGTCATGATCTTGGGGTCATGGAATGAAGCCCCATGTTGGACTCCATGCTGGGCCTGGAGCCTGCTTGGG
Source organism: Ailurus styani (assembly GCA_002007465.1). Classification (NCBI taxonomy): domain Eukaryota; kingdom Metazoa; phylum Chordata; class Mammalia; order Carnivora; family Ailuridae; genus Ailurus; species Ailurus styani. Next base: position 343,881 of record LNAC01000569.1, on the reverse strand, counting down.
ATTGTCTCTTTCTGCCCCTCCCCCTGCCCTCTCTTCCTCTCTAAAAAGAGGAAGACAAAGAAGAAACATCAGAAAGCTCATGCCCTCTCTCTCTCTGCCACGTGAAGACACAGGGAGAATGTGACCATCTACAAGATAGGAAGGGAGCTCTCACCAGAACCCAACCACCCTGATCTTGGACTTCCAGCCTCCAGAACTGTAAGAAATAAATATCTGTTGTTTAAGCCCCCCAGGCTATGACATTTTGTTCTGGCAGCCTGAGCTGACAAATACACACATGTATTATGCCATACAGATGGCAGGTGCCCATGGGAACAGGGACTATCTCTTTGAGTGGGATTACTGGTGACTTTCCATTTCTTCATTTTATTTTTCTATGCTTCCTAAACTTTGTTACGGTGAACATATATTATTTTTTATAAATGCACAAAACACCATCTTTATGTATGTCAGTGATGGTTACTTATGGGTATTACAGAATTAATACATGCTCAATGAAGAAATTGGTGGTTTTACATTCTTTTTCTAATCTGTACTTTCTAACATTTCTACCATAAATATATATTAATTTCATTTTTTAAAAAGTTATTTTCAAATAGATTTTTCCCTTACACAGTAAACCATCCACAAGGGATGCCTGAGGCTCATTTGTGAGTGTGTGTGTGTGTGTGTGTGTGTGTGTGAGAGAGAGAGAGAGAGAGAGAAATAAAGATATGCACGGGGAGATTGAATCTTTGAAAACCCATATCTTAGAATTCTTTCATTCAACAAGCTTCAACCAAAAGCCTAGCGCAGGTCAGGTGCTGAGCTATATTTTTGTTTTCTTTACTGCTGTAATAGTTTTCCATTATTGCGTAACAATATTACCACAAACTTAGCAGCTTAAAACAACACATACTCATTTTCTACCAGTTTCTGTGTGTCAGGAATCCTGGCAGGGCACAGTGGGGCCCTGTGTTTAGGGTCTCACGAGGGTGCAGTCAAGGAGTCAGCTGGGGCTGCATTCTCATTTGAGGCTTAACCGGGGAAGGACCTGCTTCCAACCTCCTTCACCTTGTTGGCAGCAATCAGTTTCTCACGGTTTGGAACTAAGACTTCAGATTCTTTCTGACTGCGGGTCAGAGGCCACCGTCAGCTGCCAGAGGACACTACGTGGTGTGTCCTTGCCACTGGAAGTCCCCCAGCACGGATACTTGCTTCCTCCAAGGCAGCAAGGGATGCAGAGATTGCAGCAGCATATTACGTACAGTAACCGTGTCCATGTAATCACACGTTCTGTTGTTCAGAAGTGAGTCACAGGTTCTGCCCAATCTCAGGGGGTGGGGATCCTTACCACTAGGTCACAGCCACAGGTGGATCATGGGGCCATCTTAAGCATCTGTCACAAATGCTGTATTTAATCTTAGCATATTTAATTTATTTAAAACAATGGAAGATTTTCACAGTCTGTCCTAGACAATTATTTTCACAGGGCTTTAATTCTTATTGTATTTTTTGAGATTCTCACTCACATTCTATTGACATTACTATATAAAATTTTTAACGAAATATAAATATATCTACAGGAAAGGGAACAAATCATAGATATGTACAGTTTGAAGATTTGTATTTATTTTCATAGGGCCACCTAGCTGACTCAGTCAGTGGAGTATGTGACTCTTGATCTCAGGGTTGGGGGGGTTCAAGCCCCACATTACATACAGATATTACTTAAAAATAAAAATCTTAAAAAAAAATAGGCTTTTCAGGGGCACCTGGGTGGCTCAGTCATTTAAACGTCTGCCTTTGACTCAGGTCATGATCCTGGGGTCCTGGGATTGAGCCCCCCATCAGGCCCCCTGCTCAGTGGGGAGCCTGCTTCTCCCTCCTCCTCTGTCTGCGGCTCTGCTTACTTGTGATCTCTCTATCTCTCTGTCAAATAAATAAATAAAATCTTTAAAAAAAAAAAAAAGACTTTTCGTAATGTGACAGCACCCACATACCCGGTACGTGGATCAAGAATCAGCACATACCTGGCTCTGGAAGCCTCCTCAGGCTTCCTGGCAGTCACTGTGAGCCCCGCCCCAGGGGTGCCCACTCTCCTGGCAGGGCTGCCCTTGCCTCCTTTGCTAACTTTTTCATGCTTGTCAACCCCACTTATTAAGTTGTCCCAGAATAGGGATTTTTAGGCTTAGGAACAAGACCTGCTCAGCCAACCAGGACTGGAAAGAACCTCCGCTACAGACCTAGTGCTGATAGAAATGATGCTTTGGCTCAAGCAGGATTGAGCCGCTGGCATTTACAGGCTGATGGCATTCTCCCCACTGGAGAAATTGGAAGGGAAAACAAAAACTGTGTTGGAGGGAATCAAAGGCTGAGAGAGGAAAAGCTACTATTGGGTGCTCCTTTGCTCCTGGAAATAAGTCTCTGCTTCCAGACTCACATGAATTACTCCCCAGGGAAGTGAAGAAAACTTGAACATGTGATTAGAGAACTAAGGCAAAAGCTGTCCAGTAGAAATATAATGCAAGCCATACGGCGCAATTTTAAATTTTCTGGTAGCTGCCTTAAACAAAATAAGAGGAAATAAACTTTAATCACCTTAATGATTAAATATTAAATAATAATTCAATTTTAGTACTAGTTTTATTAAATATAACCAAAGTATCATTTTAACCTAAGTCAGAATAAAATTATAAGATGTTAATGAGATACTTTGATACAATGAGATATTTCTTTTTTTTTTTTCATACAAAGTCGAAGAAATTCCGTGCTTGATGTCTAGTATTTTACATGTCAATTCGGACTGGCCACATTTCAGTGCCTCACTAGCATATGTGCTTGATGGCTGGTGAAGTTCTAAGGAATCAGGAGAATTGTCAGGATATGAGGGGAAAAAATGCAGATTTTTTTCAAATGCTTCCAAAGTAGGTTGCAATAATAAGCAACAAACATGCATTCATTCATCAAACGTTATTGCATGCAGGGGCTAGAAAGAAGAGTTCAAAGCTTCTGCCCTCGAGGACCTCATAATCTAGCAAGGGAGACAGACCTGAATAGATCGTTATAACGTCAGGTGGCAGGGCCAGAGCAAAGCGCGAGTGAGCAGAGAGATGGGCCATCTACCCAGGAAGGTTACTGGAAAAAAGGCACCCTAATATTACCACCCATTACAATTGGCTAAGATGCCTGAAATTCTCATCATTCAATGGATTCGGTGTCATGAAAACAGCCTGGTTCAAATGCAAATACGTACTCAGGCAGGGGGAACACGTAAACTCACAAATATGTCCATTTACATGCATTATTTTTTGAAACCAGGCTTATTTGTGTTATTTAGTAGAAAACAAAGCTGGAAGGTGGGAGAAAGATCTAAGACTAAATGCTCAACTGCGGAGCACTCAGATCCTAGAAGGCTCGGAGAGGAGACTGTAAAAGGGGAAAGCTCACTGAAAGGGTAGCTTTAGGGCGCCTGGGTGGCTCAGTGGGTTAAAGCCTCTGCTTTCGGCTCAGGTCATGATCTCAGCGTCCTGGGATCGAGGCCCGCATCGGGCTCTCTGCTCAGCAGGGAGCCTGCTTCCTCCTCTCCTTGTCTCTCTGCCTGCCTCTCTGCCTACTTGTGATCTCTCTCTCTGTGTCAAATAAATAAAAATAAAAAATCTTTTAAAAAAAGAAAAGAAAGGGTAGCTTTAGGTGTCAGGAGGAGGCAGGAGAATGCCCCTCTTTCCACACCGAGAAACTAGCCCAGACCAATGTCTTTCTCCTAACATGCCCTGTCCACCTGAGTACGCATCCCTAAACAATGGTGACTGTGCTTCTGAAAATCTCTATTGAAATCGGATTGCCATACAAACGGCACATATTCCAGGGCTGTTTTTGAGCTGATATCATTGTTGTCTTGATTTTTCGGATGAGGACAGTGAGGCCCAAGCAGGGGGAGGCCGGCTCTTCCAGGGACCCACACCCAGAAGGATAGGTTTGCGGGCAGGGCTCCCCACAGTCCCTGCTCCCCTCCCCCACTCCAAACCCCCACGCGGGAAACCACAAGCGACACCGTAAGGGCCCTGGAGAGGCTGGGCTGGGAGAGTTCCAGGCTGGCAGGAAGACTGGGGTGACTGGGGGGAATGCAGTATGGGGCCCGAAGTCTGGGGGAAGAGCAGAGGGCAAGTGCAGAAACAAGCTTATCTTTGGTGTGGTTCCAGACTTTCATATCAGGGTCAAGTAAAAACTTCAGCCTCCCTTTTCCCACTCATTTTCGTTGGCCCTCCCAGCCCTCCCCCTGCAGACCCCAGGAACAGAGGGGGAGCCCCCAGGGCTAGAAGCCCAGGTAAGAACCGCTCAGGTGCTCATTCTCCCAACTGAAACACCAATAAAAATCTATTACAGTTTCACTACCCAACAAAAGAGCGTAAAAACACGTTGGGAATTCCTGGTTATCCTCATTCAAAGTATGCTCACAGAGAGCAGCAGCAGAGTCCAGCGGTTAACCATCAGCCTGTGGGTTTGAATCCCAAGAATGTCCCTCTCCTGCTGATTGACCTTGGGCAGAGTCATTACTTCCCTGTTCCGCCTCAGTTGCTCCCTCTAATGTGGGATCAGAACTCTACCTACTTGTGGAGTGGTTGGGAAAACCCACTGAGATGATACCTGTAGGGCATTTAGCTCGGTGCCGGGCATGTGGGAAAGGTTTGAGAAGGATTAGCTGCTATCGGTAAGAAAAAAATAACACTCCAGGGGCACCTGGGTGGCTCAGTGGGTTAAGCATCTGACTCTTGATTTCAGCTCAGGTCATGATCTCGGGGTTGTGAGATGGGGCCCCAAGTGGTGCTCTGCCCTGGACATAGAGCCTTGTTTAAGATTCTCTCTCCCTCCTCCCTCTGCTCAGCCCCTCCCCAGCCCCCGCTTGCACATGCGTGCATTTTCTCTCTCTCTCTCTCTAAAAATCAAAAATAAAAAAATAACACTCCATGAGACAGAAAGCAAGAGGGGACCTTAGTCTTTGTAAAACCCTCAAGTGTGTGTCCTTCTGCTGTTGTTCTGGAGTATTCCAGCAGGCACGGGAGGAATTCTCATGGCCGCGGTGTCACGTCAGGATGCAAGGGGCTCCTCAGGAACCTAAGGTGGAGTCCTCAGATGAACCAGGGTCAAGGGGCATGGACCTAAGGGGAGGGGCTGGGATGGGCAGCCACATCCACCCCCTGCTCCCTGGCTCCTCCCATCCCACTGCTCTGGCTCTCTCCTCCCTTCGCACGTTCGCTCGGCTTCCCTCTCCTTTGCCCTTCCTTCCTTCTCCTTCCCGGTCCTTTCTCTGTCTCCAGGCCAAGAGTTCTCATCTTCTCGAATGAGTTAGATTCTCAGGGCTGCCACAACCACTCACTACCAACTTGGTGGCTTGAGACAACAGAAATTGATTCTCTCACAGTTCTGGAACTAGTTCTCTGTGCAGAGTTGGATCCTTCTGGAGGTTCTGAAGGAGAACTAGTCCCTTGTCTTTCTCCTAGCTTCTAGAAGCCATTCCCTATGCCTTGGCCTGTGGACACGTTCCTCGGACCTCTGCCTCCATCTTTACGTGCAACCCCCTCCCCTATCTCTGTGTCAAAGTCCCTCACCTTTCTTCTCTGAGGACACAGGTACCCCTATAAACCCATGGTCACCTTGTCTTTAGATATTTAATTTAATAACCTCTGCAAAGACCCTTTTTCCAAATCAAGTCCTATTCTGCGGTCCTGGGTGACTAGATGTCTTTGGGGGCCACTATTTAAGCCACTAAACTCTTTCTCCCTTTCCTTACCACCCCTCATTTTTGCATATCCACCCCACCTTAGCTCCCCATGCCTCTACCCCCTCCCCTTCTTCCTTTGCCTCCTTCTTCCCTTCTCCACACCTCTCCCCTCCCCTCCCCTCTCTCTTCCATCTCTCCATTGCCTTTTAACTTTTTAAAATGATTTTTAAAAGATTTATTTATTTATTCGAGGGAGGGGTGGGAAAGGGGCAGAGAGAGTGAGTCTTAAGCAGACACCCTTCTGAGTGTGGGGCTTGATGTGGGGCTGGATCTCACAACCCTGAGATCACAATCTAAGCTGAAACCTAAGAGTCGGTCTCCTAATACACTGCACCATCCAGCTGCCCCTCTCCACTGCCTTTTTAAAATAAGACTTCTCTCCAGTGCTTCCCCATCACTTAGCCTGTACTGACCCTAACTTCACATGAATTGATAGATCGGATGTCTGGCAACAGCTAGTCTAGAATTTTTCACTTAAAATTCTTGGGAGGAAAGTTTTGACTGATCAGGTGTCCAATCAACTGTGGGCCTAGGGGCAAGCCTGGTTATCAGGTGTTAGTCACCAGGTAGCTAGTTGCCAGGTGCCAGCCGGAGCACCTGCCAGTCAATAGGTCAACTTTTTTTGTGTAATCACTGGCGGCGGGGCATGGGGCATGAACGAAGCTTTAAGATTCCTTTCTCTGCTTAGATTTAATAAACCTGCTCTGTCTGGGCCTGCATTCAATGCCATGAGGCATAGTTTTTCCAACTTGCTTGATTGTGAGAATCATATGGCGAAGGAGGGTGTTTTGATAAAAACGTAGATTACCAGGTCCCTTCTCTAGATTCTGCATTTTAACAAACACTCCAGGAGTTTCTTACAGACAGAAAATTGTGGGAAATAAAACTGTAGAGCGCATGTCTTTCCAATATCAAATAGTCTGTCTCACTGTTCCCAGCAAATTCATCCCCTAGTTAACACATTCCTGTGACACTCACCCAACCCGGAGAGAAAACATGGTGGCAACATGTAATGCCAGACCTTGAAGTGGGACATGGTGTGGCTAAGAGTGTGGGCTTTCTGGCTGACTCCTGATTTGGGCTCAGGTCAGGATCTTAGAGTCAGGCTCAGTGCACAGTCTGCTTGAGGTTCTCTCTTTCCCTCTCCCTCTCCCTCTGTCCCATCCCCCAACATCCCCCGCCCGTCTCGCTCGCTCTCTTGCATAAATAAGTAACGTGGGGCTTTGGTGCTGCTGCACAGACCTAAGATCACTGGCCAGTGACCCGGGGCACAGGACTTCTCCAAGTCTCATGTTCACTTGTAAAGTGGGGACAATAATATTCTCATTGATTTTTTTGTGAAGACAAAAGACTGTAATGAACATACAGTATATCTTTTGAGCATGTCCTCTGTTGAATGCATCATGTGGGTCATGTCAGCCTTCTTTGCTGGGGCCGGAGCTAGTCAGCTAGAGAGCACACTCACATGAGCAGAATTGAGATTCTCTGCAAAAGAGAGAGAACGGGGTGACAAGGAATGAATACTGGCGTAGAAGCTAACCCATGATGTCTACCACATCTTCTTAGGCCATTTCCAGCAGCATTTACTTGTGTATAATTTTTGTCATAAAAATTCTCAAATACACAACAACAGGAAAGAGAATGGTCCATTGAGCCCCACGTCCCCTGGCCCAGCACAATAACCAGCTCCTGCCATTCCTGGTCCCTCGCCCTCCCTTGCTCACCACCTCCTTCCTGCCCCCACCAGAGTATTAGAAAGGCACCGCTTCACTCTGTGCGTGCGTGTGAGTGTGCGTGCATGTGTGTGTGTGTGTGTGTGCGTTTAATAGACTTTTTTTTTTAGAGCAGTTGTTTCACACTGAAATTGATGGGAAGGTACAGAGATTCCCCATACACACAGCGTTCCCTGCCCCCATACACACAGCCTCCCCAACTACCAACACCCCCCACACACACTCACACAACTGTTACAATTGCTGAGCCTTCACTGACACATCTTTATCACCCAGAGTCCAGAGTTCAGGCAAGGATTCACTCTTGATGTTGTACATTCTATGGGTTTGGATAAATGTAAGATGGCATGTAATTGTTTCTTTTCCTTTTTAAATACTATTTTATTTATTTATTTGTGAGAGAGAGATGGTGCAAGCACCAGTTGGGGGGAAGGGCGGAGGGAGAGGGAGAGGCAGGCTCGCCACTTGGTGCAGGGAGCCCAACATAGGGCTTGAAGCCAGGACCCTGGGATCATGACCTGAGCCAAAAGCAGACGCTTGACTGACTGAGCCACCTAGAAGTCCCTGTTTCTCTTCCAAATACTCCAGTATTTCTGACAGAGAAAGCCCCACATTACATTAAGAGCATCCGATAGGACAAATGACGCAGCGGAAAGGACCGGACACCACCTGTAAGGGAGTGTTGCCACAGATACTGAGCCCAAAAGAAGCTCTGGAGTTCACAGGACCTACAGGATGTAGGGAGGTGTGCTCAAGGTCACCACCCGCATACACTCACTTTCATCTCTAACGTGGCACATTCTATGGGACGAACAACCCAGGAGTTCTTTTTTTATTTATGTATTTTTTATTTAAAAACAATTTTAAAGTAGGCTCTACGCTCCATGTGGGGCTTGAACTCATGACCCTGAGATCAACAGTCGCTTGCTTCACTGACCAAGCCAGCCAGGCACCCCTCCACCCCTAGGGTTTCTCTTCCACCTAATGAATAGCATTAAAAAAGAGAGAGAACCTGTTAAAGATTAAAACAGACTCAAGCAAATGCAGTGTGGGGATGGAGAGAGGAATTCAGTTCTTGATTTGAAGGAACCAATCATAAAGCTATGTTTTTGAGACGACTGGGGGCAATTGAACAGAAAGTGGGCATTAGCTAATAATAGAGGATTGCCATTAGTTTGGGGGGATAGTATGATGGCATGCAGTCAGTATTACTGATCAACTGGTATTTATAACTGGTATTTCTTCTGACATAAACACACAGGGAGAGACTTTGGAATGACTGTTTAAAGACCTTGAGTCTAATCTGAGCTTCGCCAGTAAACTGCTGGTTGTTGTGCCTCAGTGTTTTCATCTGCAAAATGTGTAGGTTGGAAGGGATTTCCTCTGCAGCCCCTCCACTTTCTACCACCGCAACCTCGACAATTTCAGCTCTAATGTCGTATCTACCCTATTCATGCTGATACCATCCTCAGGTCTGACAGGCCCACTAGGATGAGCTTGTGGTTTATACTAACCATGCTTCTATTTATGTGCCATAATAATAATAATAATAATAATATGTATTTATATATAATAATATTATAAACCTCATTATTTTTAGAGACATTATTGACTCCCATTGAGCTTGTGGACCACTCTGAGATTCTTATCTTCCCTCACCCAGCCTGCCTCTGCTCAATCTGGATTCAGGGAATGACACTCCTCTCTATCAAATGCCTCTCTGATTCCCATCTCCCCACTTCTCCCTTTGTCAAGGTTATTTTAGCTCACACACCCCATTTGTTATTTATTATTCAAAGACCTGTGGTTGCTCAAACTCAGGAAGGGTAGATCCCAGCCTGGCTCTAGTGGCCACAGACTCCCCATAACAGAAATGCCTTCCCATTCCATAGGGCGGCTCAAGCTTTTAAAGCACATTTGCATGGATTATGGCCTCCTCTTATAGTCACTCTAGAGTTGACAGGATAGGCATTCTTATTTCCATTTCACAGACTGAACATTAAGGTTCTAAGAAAGTGACACGACAACTCAAGAGTCAGGAGCTTGAACTCCAAGTCTGGGTTCTATCATTAATCACCTTTGTGACCTTGGGCATGGCTAAGGCTACAGTGGAATTGACTATACATGGGGATTTGCTCAGGATAACCCTAGTTTGTACCTGCTGAGCCTGTGTGATTACCATCTGTGACTCCTTGCACTCTAGAATGTGCTCCAAGGGCACCTGGGTGGCTCGATGGTTTAACTGTCTGACTCTTGATTTCAGCTCAGGTCATGATTTCAGGGTCATCGGACTGAGCTCTACATTGGGATCTACGCTCAGTTGGCAGTCCGCTAGAGGCGCTCTCTCTCTCTCTCTCCCCCTCTGCCCTTCCCCCCACTCACTTGCGTGCTCTCTCAGAGTAGTCTCTCTCTGACTCTCTCAAATAAATAAATCTCTTTTAAAAATGTGTTCCAGCTTGGAAGATAAAATACACAGTTCTTTACCTAAAGCCCTGGAAGGTGAGGAGCATGGTCCCAACCGGTGATTTTCAATCCTGGCTGCCTGACAGAATCACAGGGAGAGATCGAACTGGCAATGCTCCGACTTCACCCTAAATCAATTAAATCAGAATATTTGCCGGGATGGGGCCTGAAATCGTATTCGGTTCCAGCTCCCCAGGGGGGGTTCTAACGTGCAGCTGGAGTTGCAGCCCCAGTAGGATGCTCTTACCCTGTTGCAGGAACACCTGGGAGTCCCCGCGCAGAAACTCAGGTCCCACCTGAGACCCACTGCGGGATCCAGGGCCTGAGTCTGCACGCCCCCCCGCCGCCCCCGCCG
>LNAC01000569.1:322694-333490 GCA_002007465.1 Ailurus styani | reverse complement strand
CACCCCCCCCCGCCCCCCCCGCCGTCCCCGCCGTCCCGCCCCCGCCGTCCCCTGGGCACTCCCGCGCATGCTCAGTTTGAGCAGCGCGTCGACTGAGCGCTGGGCGCGGATTGCGTCTAAATGACTCCGCCAGTAACGCTGGGCCGCTGGAGCCTCCCCCGGGATACGGCTACCAGGCCCGGTGCTACCTCAGCAGGTCCCTGTGGTTCTCGGCCTGGTTAATGCTGAGGGCAGGAGTCTACGCAAACCACGATGTAGGCTGGAAAGGGGGCCTGGGGTAATGAAGGGGTACACGGCTAACTTACTTTCCAGAATGCGCGTGAGAGTAAGAGCATCCAATGATCAGCGGACCTGACCATTTCCAGCAGCTTAAGACATGAATAAGGACACAGCAGTTCTTAATGCTCACATTACGTTTCCCAGCTTGCTCCTGTCTGATTAGCAGTGTGCTCATTACCGCAATCCTTCTTTGCCCTCTCTGTGCCCCCTGTTTTCAAGAACCCCAGGCCCTTATCACTCCAGAGGGAGCAAACCCTTGCCTAATACCACCCGGCCCGCCCAGGGCAGGGAGGATGGAGAAACTGACAGGTCTGCCCAGAGCCCAGGTGGGATAGTTTTCTCTTGTGGGGTTGGTTTAGAAAATTGGTTCTGCCTGATGTGTTGTGTCTCTGGCTGCTGCCAGAAAGAGCCCTTGGTATCCAAATGCCCGCACCAGCCTCCCTGATTCTTGAGAGGGAATATCACAGTTCTACGCAGTCACCCCTGGCCAGAGATCCCCAAGGTGGGGGGGGGCAGGTTTATAGTGTGGAACCTTGAACTCAAAAAGTGCCTGATGCTCCCTCTTGCCCCAGGGTGATGTCCTCTTGGGGGAATACTTGCTATCTTTCTTGGGGGCTGACCTCAGGGGATCCCATTGCCATCAATAAAGTGCTGACTATTGCTAAACCTCAAAAGTGTTCTCTTGTTCCCCCCAGAGGCCCCCTGGCCCCTTTTCTCTCTGCTTCTGCTGCTCTTGCCTAGTGCTGCCCTCCAGTCACACATGCTTTCATCTTCTCGAACACGCCGGGCTCATTCCCATCTCAGGGCCTTCGTCCTGGCCGTCTCCACCCTGCACTCTCTTCCCTGACATACCTGCAAAGCCAACTGCCCTCTCTTTCAAGCCTTGCCTCAAACATCGTTTCAATAAAACTTACCCTAACAATATGATGTGTAAAATGGTAACCAGGACCCACCCTGCCAGCCCCCTCTCACCCTCCTGATCCTCCTTACCCAGATTTATGTGTTGTAATTGTACTTACTTTCAATCACCCTACACCATTTTCTTCTATTCATTCTTTTTTGTCTGTCTCCCTCTGGTAGAAGGTAGGCTTCATAGGATAAAGACTATTTCCCCTGCATTTGCTCACTGGTATGACCCCGGTGCCCAGAACAATGTCTGGCATATAGGAGGCCCTCAGGAAATATTCATGGAATGGATAAATTTTCAAAGGCCTTGGATGTAGGTGGAATTATGGCACCCATTTCACAGAGAGGAAAATTGAAACCCAGAGAAGTTAAGTGACTCACTGGAAGGTCATGGAGGACTCAGCACTAGGCCATATAGGCTTCAGGGCCAATCCCTGGGCTAGTTCAAAGGATCGCAATACAATCAACATATGGATACCTTAGAGTCCAGTGAGGAGGAATTAAATTAAAATTTGCTTTGGTTTTGGGGGGTGGAAGTGGGAGATGTTGGATGAAGAGTCATATAAAAAGGTTTTAGTGACCTAAAAGTTGGGCTATGCTTTATAATTCTGCCCTTAAAAACAAATCTGGATTATGTACCCCATGGTGCTAGAAAAAAAGAAGACAAGACTGACCCTAAGCCTCTGGAGACTTCGATGTAGTAACTTGTGGTTGGAGGGAGAGTATGTCCCTTGAGATCAGTGACCAGGAACAACACCAAGGCATACTGTAACAAATCACTTTCACACATGGGGGTTTATGACAACAAGCCTTTGTTACTACTGCTCCTCAGCCTGTTTGTCCAAACTAGGCATGCCCGGTGATCTGGGCCAAGGTCAGACGATCTCTCCTGGGCTCATTCAGGCAGTCTGTGTGGGGCTGCCCAAGGCTGAGTGTGTGACGGTCTCGTGTGTCTGGGGGCCCAATGGTGCAGTGGAGGGGCTCTGGAGCTGGGTCTCCCATCCGCCATCACGCCAGCTCGGGCTAGTGCACACAGCAGCAGGTCAGTTCCAAGAGAGGAATGGAAGCATTCGAGGCTGCCTGAACTAAAGCAAAGCCAGCCCCATTCCATCAGCTGCATGTTATTAATCAGGCGGCTGCACAGGCTCAAGGGGTGGGAAAATAGGTCCTCCGTAGGATGTTCTGCAAGGCAAGGGACATTGTGACCATTTGTGAAAAAACAATCTACTATAGGCTGGCTTAGGGTAAGTGAAAGGCACTATATAAAGCAATAGGGCCAAGCAATAGATAAATAAAGAGGGTGAGCAAGAGGGGGTGGGAAGGAAGATGTTTGATGCCAGACAACTGGTTTATTTATTCCTTTAAAAATATTCAGCAAGCATCTGCTGCAGGTCAGGCAGGGAATGCAGGAAGAGACAGACCTGGGATCGGGCCCTCTCAGGATGACATATTAGAACAAGAGACAGAGAGACAGAGACACTCAGTCACCCTTCAATTCGCCATGACCGAGGCTGTGTCCAGACACTGGTGGGCAAGCGTGGAAACTCGCAGGAGGGGCACCTGGCCAGTCTGGGGTCGGGGGAAGGAACCAGCGTTGGCCTCAGGAAAGAAACTCCGAGGCAAGATTCATGGCAGTGACCATGCCAAAGAGGGGTGGGGAAGCAAGAAGAACATTCGAGGCAGGGGAACAGGATGTGCAGAATCCCAGAGACCAGACAGGGTGTGCCTCACTGATTGAGTGTGGCTGGACTGAAGGAAGATGGCAGCTGAGAGAGACAGATGGAGACTTACGCAAGAGAAGCTAAGGAGCTGAGACTTTGCATGTAAAGATTTTTAATGAGGAGGTTACAGGATCAGGCTGGAGTGTTAGAAAGACCACTGACCCGTCAGTGTAGAAGATGGACTTTTGGTTTGGGCTGAGGGGGTGGGTGGAGGGGCAGGGCATGGTAAGATTTGGAAAGTCCAGTTAGGCTATTTGACCAACACAGGCACAAAATGGCAGAAGGACAGATCAGAGAGAGAGATTTCAAAGGAAAAAGCTCCCAGATGGGTAATGAGACAGAAAATTCTAGAATGTTGTCTGGGATTTCTGGCTATAGCCGGATAGATCGATGGCGGTACTATTTAACAAGATAGAAAAACTTGGCTAAAGGAAGTCCCCTTAATTGAGCACAAAATTTGATTCTAAGCTTCCCGGCAGCAAAGGCAAAGAGAAACCAAGATAAATAACCTCCTTTCATTGTTTCCTAACAGGGAGCACAGCCATGCATCATGGAAACCAAACTTCCTCTTAAGGTGTATAGGGGAATCTACCAAAGAGATGGCCATGGAAAGTACCATGAGCCAAATACAGACAAGATCTGTACAAAAGATGCAGAAATATTCTTTGTAGACCTGTTCTGTATATATACCAACCCTGATAAAAGCTGAAAGTCAGATATTATTATCATTATTATTATTTTGGGGGCCAGGGCATGGAGGGATAGAGGGAGAAAGAGAAACTTAGGCAGGCTCAAGCCCAGCGTGGAACCGAACGTGGGGCTTCATCTCACAACCCTGAGATCATAACCTGACCTGAAATCAAGAGTCGGACACTAAACTGACTGAGCCACCCAGGCGCCCCTGAGAGTTGGATATTAAATCATAGCTGTACAGAGTCACTTGTGTGAAGACAGTGTAATGTCCTTGGGGTATCTCACTTGCTAAAGATCTTTGAGTTCCTGGCATTTAGAGAAGTGAGAGACTGATAACAAATGGAAGGAACTTACAAATACATTTTATTTTATAAACTTGAAATTAAGAGTCCATGGGCGCCTGGGTGGCTCAGTGGGTTGAAGCCGCTGCCTTCGGCTCAGGTCATGATCTCAGGGTCCTGGGATCGAGGCCCGCATCGGGCTCCCTGCTCGGCGGGGAGCCTGCTTCCTCCTCTCTCCTCTCTCTCTGCCTACTTGTGATCTGATCTCTCTCTGTGTGTCAAATAAATAAAATAAAATCTTTAAAAAAAAAAAAAAAAAAAAAAAGAAATTAAGAGTCCATGACCTTAGTGTACAAATTAATGCCCCAAGATCATTTTAAAGGAAGCAATATGGAAGCTCCAATTCCAGCAAGTACCATTAACAACACAATCAGATAACTGAGAGCTTTGTTTTTAAATGTTGAACAAATTAGAACCAACCTATCGTGGATATTTTTAATTACATTTTTCCCCCTAATACTAAAGTAACTCAGTTTAAGAGAAAATACTTAAGAAAAGTAACTCAGTTTTCCAGAGAAAATCTGGAAAGTTCAGAGAAGTAGAAAAAACAATTAAAATCTCTTCTAATCTCAGCAAAGATGACCAACTGGTGTAAATATTGTGGTGTATTTGTCTTTTCAGTTGTTTCTACAGGCCAATGTATAAGGAAATATTTTTCTCTTTAAAAAGTTGGGATAAGGTAAGGCTGAATCAACTGTTCTATATCCTGATTTTCCCACTCACATTTGCCAATGACAAACAGAAGCCTTTGTTTTAAGGAAACCCAGTGTTCCAATGACCTCTCTTGATGTCTCCAAATTTATGTCTTTTGTTGCTTGTGCAGACTTTGGTGTACTTGCTCTGCTTGTCCTCACTAGCTTCCTGAAAAAGGGAAGAAAGGTTGGTGAACTTTACTTTTTCTTGCCAAGGACCTAATTGTGTCATTTATAATAGAGATCTTGGGGCCTGGCATTTGAGCACAGAGAGAAAGAAATATGCTAATTCGTTGTGCTTCACAGAGAGCACAAGAATAATGAACCACCCCAACGCCACTCCTGAACAGGTTGTGGCCTTGCTGCCTCCTTTCCTAGGGAACATTCTCCTCTGGTAACTGTTCTGCAGGGATGCAACCTCCGTTCTCCCTTTCTCTTCCCTGCCACGTCAGGATGGTAGATGGCAAAATGGCCATAATGGTTTACTGCTGCTCCCATCAAGCACTGAAGTCTATTTCCTTACCCCTTGAATCGGGGATTGGGATCTGCATGGATTGATGTAAGGGACAGATGTGACAGTGCGTCAGTTCTGAGTCCGAGACTTAAGAGGCTTTGCAACCTCTATTCTTGCTGCTTCCTTCCACCAACACATGGACAAGCCTGGGCAACCTGCTGGGTGATGAAAACCACATGGAGAGAGGCCCCGTGCCTCCCAGCCAAGACCATTATAAACCAGCAGCCCCCGCTGACCATGGTTGAGCCCACTTATAACCAGAAGAAAAGCCCTGGCCAGAAGAAAAGAACAAGAATTCATGACTTACAAAATTGAGAGCTAAAGAAGTAGTTTTGAGTTGATAAGCTTTAGGTAGTTTGTTATGCAGCAAAAGCTGACTGATGACAGTCCCTGAGCATATTTGAAATAGATTTGAGCATATCGTCATACATAAGAATCTGAGAGCTCAAAGGTTATATTGATGAGACTGGCCAAGCTCCCCCATAGCAGGTGCCACATCTGTCTGGACCACTCCAGTAGTGCCATATCTCGTGCAGTGCTGAGCACACAGTAGGTGGCACCTACATCACGATAATGGCATTTAGTGAATGCTTATGATGTACTCGTCACTATGCAACATGCTTTTGTGTTGATTGTATTATTTTGTGATTTTAAAAATAGTCCCTCCCACTGCTGCTGACAACGTTGTGATTGAGGCTTGCAGATGAACTGGGAATAATCCTTGCTCATACAAATCTTTGGCTCTTTCATCACTGGTTTCATTGCACAGTATTTTATGGTTTGCTTTTGTGTAGGTGAAAAATCACATGTGACATTTTGACAATATCCACTGCCAAAAAAAAAAAAAAAAGTCTGTATCCTCATCCCCAGAACCTATAGATATGTGACCATATGTGGCAGAAGAAACTTAGCAAGATATGACTGAGTTACAGATCGTGAAATGGAGAGATTATCCTATATTATCTGGCTGAGTCCAATGTCATCTCAAGGGCCTTGACTGAGGGAGGCAAGAGGGTCAAGGTCAGAGAAAGGAGATTGGATTACGGAGCCAGAGGGTGGAATGAAACACTCTGGGGATGGAGGAGGGGCCTCTAGAAGCTAGAAAAGGCAAAGAGACAGATTCTTCCCTGGAGCTGCCAGAAAGAACACAGTGTGCAGATACGTTGGTCTCAGACTTCATTCTGTGTGTGGCTGTTTGTTACAGTAGCACTAGGAAATCCATACAGATTTAATCCTCACCATCCCTCATAAAGTAAGCTCTACTGTCACCGTTTCCACTCAACAGATGAGGGAACTGAGGCTCAGACAGGTTAAGTAATTTGCCCTGCTCTTAAGTCACAGAACTCCATCAAACCTGTTCTTCCAAAATTTACCCTGTAGAGTCTCCCAGTGGGTCAGAGAAAGCACTGAATATGGAATCCAGATGGGAAGCACCTCTCTAAAAATGACTTCAAACCACCCTCTTCTTGTTCTGATTTTCTATGATTCTAAAACATTGAATTGGCATATTTCAGTGTCAGATTCACAGCTCACAAGAGGAGCAGGCATGACTCAGAGGGGCTCAATCATGCCTGGAGAAGGAGTTGGAAGAAAACTCTGGAAACACGGTGTGGACCATATCAAACTAGGACTTCTGAGAAATACAAGAGTGTCACAAAGCTAACAGATTGTGCCAGTCCCTGAAATCCACGGAGCGAGAACTGTAGCTGCCTCCCCACCACCTCCCCATCTAGCTCTACTGTATGGCGGCTCTGGGCTTGCAGGGAATTGAGCCACTCCCAGCCCCTGGAGGGGCTGTGACTAGCCCAACCCTCCCATGTAATCTCATCTCCCCTGCCGCAATGATTGGTTCAAGTACTGATTAGAGTGATACCCGGGACTTTTGTTCAGTGATTGGAGAAAGGCTACCTGTTTTGCACTTGTTCTCGAGTGCGTGGTATATAGGTATGAGATCTGGGATTGCTCTATGCACTTTGCTACAGTGAGGAAGCCAGTCTGAAGACAAAGCCAGCACCCAAAGAAGGGCAGAGCTGACAGAGTTACAGAGAAGCTGAGCCAGATGTTTAATCAAAATTTTCCTAAAGTCTAACCCACCTCGGGACTTTGAAATTACAAAATCTGATAAACTCCCTTTATGGTTTTGCTTTGTTTGTTTTTTGTTGTTGTTGCTGTTGTTATTTGTTTGTTTTGTTGTGTTTTGTTTTTTAAGAAAGGGGGGGGCAGGAGGGAAGGGGCCAAGAGGGAGAGGGAGAATCTTAAGCAGGCTCCACACCCAGTGCAGAGCCAAAAGGTGGAGGGGGGCTGTATCTTGAGACCATGACCTGGGCAGAAATCAAGAGTCGGAGGCTTAACCAACTGAGCCACCTAGGCTCCCTATCCTTTATGGTTTTAACATAGTTTTGGTGTATTGGTTTTTATTTTTGTGAATTTTAAGCAAAACTATCCTAACAGATACCAATCAGTTACTTCTAAGATACCTATGTAAAAAAGCAGCAATGATAGAATTTAGCTTGTTTCGGGAGACATTTGGCTCTTGGTCATCTCTGTCCTCATACCTCTCACCTCCCCTATAATCAACCCCAGCTTTCCGTGTCCTGAACACCGGGTTTGAGCCTGCTCAGCTCATTTTGGAGACAATTTTCCTACTTTATATCAGCACATATTTCTTTACTCACTGTTCCACTATTGAAGGTCTGTTCTCGTCTTGGATTTCTTCATCATGAATCCCAGCCGGTCTAACTAGCCAGTCTTGGCTCAGCTTGAAGCCTCTGCCAAGAACCCACGTATTGGTGGTCAGAACTTCTGGATCCTTCAAAGAAGGAAGGGGAAGGCCTGACATTCTCCCTATTTGAAACTTCTGAGCAATGAAATGGCCCCAGGAGAGAGGATTCTATTCAACTGTCCCAACTGGGGTGAAGTGTCACAGGCTAGAGACATGAAGTGAGGGTTCTGCCTCTCTGTACATCACAGGTGGAGACTAGGCTGGATCAGACTGGCGATGCTTATGGGAAACAGCTTCATCTAGGGAGCGAACCAGAGGTGGAAGAACAAAGAGATCTGGATTCTAGTCCCAGCTCTCCCACTGGCTGGTGAGATCTCAGCCAGTTTGCTTACCTCTTCTAAGCCTCTTTTTCCTTATCTATAAAATGGATTTAAAGTAGATTAGGAATCTATGTAGGAATTTCTGGGAGGCAGGGGCAGAGTTTTCTCTTGAAGACTTCCGTTGTTTTCATTATAGTCTCAAAGGCGTATATAACATCAAATTTAAGAGCTCCAGGCATAGATTATCTTAAAGGTTTTTTCCATCGTTGGCAGTCTGTGATTCTAGATGAGTTACTACAGTGGAATCCCTCTAAGGACGCAGCCCTGTTCAAGGGTGTACAGTACAAATCACAGAAGTCAAAATTGCCCCAAGGTGTTAAGGACACAGGGAGCTGGGGTTGATTATAGGGAAGGTGATTTTTTTTCAATTGTATAAAAAGTTCACAGTTGTACTTAAATTCGGATTGCATATATCACCACATACAGGAATTCTTAGCACACCGACATGAAGAACCGCGGAGCTAGACGTGAGGTAGAAACAAAGAGAAATTCTCCATGCTGGTGTTTGGGTGCTCAAACAACTGTCCTTCTAAAGAACTATTACCTAGACCCCCAAAGCAAAGCTTAAAACACTGTAAAATAAGGTTTGCATCATTCCTGGGGTATGCAAAGTGCTGGCGGAGTGGAGGCCAAGCCCCAGCACTCGTGGAGGGGACGCGGGGAAGCTGAGAAGAGCCGTAGAGCCAGGGATACAAAGGCATGGGAGGGCGTCCTCGGCAGAGGGGAGTACGAGCAGAGGCGTGCGGGGATGGATTTTGGGTGCTGGGGGGACAGGGAAACATTCGGTGTATAAAGAAGCAAAATGCTGAAAGATGCAAGTGTGGGGAGAGGGCTGGGGCTGAACATTTCAGGTTTTGTGAGCTTCCATAAGGGCTTAAACCGCCTGTAGGGAGGCAGGGCAAAGGGTATGTACACATAAGTGGGACATCAAACAGAACTCCTCTGGGCAAACACAATTCGGGGCCTCCTGCGAGGACCTCAGCCTTGCTGAGTCTCAGACAGCTTGGGGACAGCCTGCCCGCAGAGTCTGGCTGACTCTGACCAGAGGATCGGCTGGCGATCCTGAAATTCACCTTACTAGGTGAACGGTGTAGCCCTGTGAAAGATCAGTGGAAATACCTTTTTACTCCCATGATCATTCTACATTGTTGCATCACAGATAACCCCCAAACTTGGAGGATTCAAACAAGACACCCTTGTTAGCTCACAGCCTCTGTGGGTCAGGACCCTGAGAGGGGCTTAGCTAAGTGCCTCCAGCTCAGGTCTCTGAGCTCTGACCTCTGATGAGGTCAAATTGAAGATGTCAGCTAGGGCTGCTGTCATCTGAAGGCTAGATGGGGGCTTTCTGATGGCTCAGTCACATGGCTGTGGGCGTCAGGCCTCAGTTTCTCTCCATGGGAGTCTCTCTGTAGGACTGTTCTTGTGACCTGACAGCTGGCTCCCTTCAAAGAAGTGAGCCAAGAGAGTAAAGAGGAGGCCACATGCCACTATGCCCTCATGTCCTCACACATTCCTTCACATTCTATTCATGATAAGTCAGTCTTTGAGTCTGGCTCACACTTAGGGGGCGGGAATTAGGCTCCACCTTTTCGAGGGAGGAATATTAAAGAATATTGGACATATTTTAGGTGCACTTGGGTGGCTTAGTTGGTTAAGCATCTGACTCTTGATTCATGATCTCAGGGTCGTGGGATTGAGCCCCGTGTCAGGCTCCACACTCAGTGGGGAGTCTGTTGGAGATTCTTTCTCTCCCTTTCCCTCTGCCCCTCCTCCCACCCTTGTGCATACCCTCTCTTTCTCAAATAAGTAAATCTTAAAAAAAAACAATATTGTACATATTTTAAAACCACCATAACCCAATAGTGATTTTTAAGAATATTTCTAGTTGTTCCAGGTAAAAACAATATCTCTAAATAAATGGTTCTCAGACTCTAGTGCTCTCAGATTCTGGGGGTGCTTGTTAAGAGTAAAGATTTCTGTATTCACCTCCAAGATATTCCACATTAGAAGCTCCAGAGCAAGACCCAGAAACTGGGAAAGTCCCCCAGGACACTCAAGCACAGGTTAGTGAGGTCCAGGAATCTGCATTCGACAAGTCCCCAAAGTTACTCGGATGCTGGTGAGCTGTCATATCCCTGCCACTGGAATGGCAGGATCAGAAATTCTGATAAAATGGGGGAACGACCACGTCAATAGTCTGGTCAAGGGCTAAAAGCAGGCACGGAGGCGCACTCGGGCACAGCTCCCGAGACATACACCCGGGACAGGCAGAGTTCAGCAACGCAGCTCATTCCTCACTCTCTTGGACGGAGTCCCAGGGAGCTTCTTGACCCAGCACTGCAGACAGCCACCTCCCGTCATTCAGAGACTAGAAGCCTATTTGCCATACTTGATCTACAGCCACAGGTCCGGGAAGCTGCTCAGTTCAGACGCATAACACCGATTTGGAAAATCTTGGCAAGAAAGAGATTTCTCCAGCATGCTCCGAGAAATCGCTGAGCCGAGCTATTATCTATTCCATAATTGAATGGGGATGATGGGATGGCTG
>LNAC01000569.1:215242-304712 GCA_002007465.1 Ailurus styani | reverse complement strand
GGGGCGGGGGGCGGGGAGGTGGGTGGTACAGAACAGCTTTCGCTGTACCTACCTCCTCTCCGACTGTTGCTTCCTGGTCATGGCTGACCCCTTACCCCTGGCCTCCACCTGTGACCTCCTGCTTTTCCCTGTTGCCCAGCCCCTTTTTGTTCTGTTTTGTTTTTTAAGATTTTATTTATTCACTTGAGAGAGAGAGAGAGAGCAAGCAAGCACGAATAGGGGGAGCAGCAGAGAAGGAGAAGCAGGCTTCCCGCTGAGCAGGGAGCCCTACATGGGACTTGGTCCCCGATGCCAAGACCCCGGGATCATGACCTGAGCCGAAGGCAGTCGCTTAACCGACTGAGCCACCCAGGTGCCCCCCCCCATCAAGCTCCTTTTTGTAAATCACTACCAAGGAGAACCAATCAAGAACACTAGCTAACATTTATTGGGTGCTTGCTATCCTAGATAGTAGGAGGCACTGTGCTCACTCCTGCCCATGTATGATCTCATTTAAGTTCTCAGAAACCCAATAGTTTCGGCGATATTTAAACTTCATTTTATCACCAAGGAAAATGCCAGAAATCCTCCTACAAGAATTGTTTCTGCCACGTCACCTCCTAGCTCCAACACCTCTGATGGCTCCCACTTACAGTCAGAATAAAAGCCCAGTGTCCTAAGTCAGCATCCGGCCGTGCACTATTTGCCCTGAGTCTCCTTTTCCACAATGCTTCCTTCACTCCTGCCAAACAGCTCCCTTAGCTATTGCCTTAGCCTGGCCTGCTCCAGCCTGCTTCTAGACTTGTTCAGTTGAGCCACCTAAGCCTATCCATTCATTCTTCATTCTTTCACTTATTCATCTGCTCATTTACTACAGACTTAATATATTCAAGGTTGTGTGCTAGGTGCTGGGGACACAGTGCTGACCAGACCTGGCCTGTCTGTGCCTTTGGAGCCTCAGCCTCTAAGAAAAAACACAGACGTTATTCAAATATTTGCCAAAACTTTCCCCAGAGCTAAGAGGGAGCCTCACAGTGTGTTGGGAGCTTAAAAAACATCCAACAGACCGGTACTGAGCACCCTCCAGGAGCTGGCGACCCTCGGAAGGCCATGAATAAGACTGCTGGTATCAACTGCCTCTGACTCCATACCCCACTTTCTCCGTGAGGCTCTACCTAAGCATTCCTGCCTTTTGGGTCCTCCATGTCCTCCTCCCAGGATTCTTATTGTAAAGCACCGTCTCTTCCAGATCAATTGGAAGAAGCTTGTTAATAATAGTTATTTATCCGAGGGGTCGGTCTATCTTGTGTTCAGCATATGCACCAGAGCTGCTCACTAATTACAACACCTCCCACGATAACCCTGCTTCCTCTTATCATTGCCCCTACTGTCTCAGCCCATCCTGAGCAGGGATCGGGTGGAAGTGGTTTATTCAGCAACTGAAAGAAATCGGGGCAGGGTGGTGGGGAAGGCAGTCAGTAAAAGGAGTGGTACCAAGCAAGTCAACCTCCTGCGAACCGGAGCTTTAATTCCCCCCGGGGGGGAAATTCTGGACAATGGTGTGGAATGCACACACCTTGGGGTCACCATACCCACAGGGGCAGGGAGTCAGCGTACTTACTCTCCAGCTCCCGTCAGATGTGGGTTGGTTGAGAGCTGGGTGTGAAGGTGGGCTCAGCATTAATCCCTGAGTGCTTCTGGCCCCTTCGGGACAGAGGACATGGGAGTGGGCAGCCAGAGGAAGCCCTCAGATGAAGAAACACAAGCAGCGGGGTGTGTGAGGTGGGCTTATTGCTCCCATATTACAGACAAGGAGAGTGAGGCTTGGGGAAGCTGGCCCAAGAGCACATGGCTAAGAACTGTCAGCGCCAAGACTTTCTGGAGTCTTTCTGGCTCTAAAGCAACATACCAGGCCCCTTGAGAGGCATGATCTTGTCTTATCCTTCAGTACCCCTTCCAGCCCTTTGCACGAGGCTAAGAACCCAGTGGCAATTCCCCAACCGCTTCCTGGCTGAGGAGCCATAGCGACCAGAAGCTTATCAGAACCACAGAATAACAAGCTCTTAAATTTGCCTCTTTCCGTCATAACGGCCAGTTTTACCCCCAGTTTCTGAATCAGCTCATGTGCTTCTCAGGTCCTTTTTTGTCCTATCCCTTCTTAGAGGCTGTCGTCTGCAAAGAGGGAAACTGAGGGACGCAACTGCGGGTGGTTCCCTCTCGGGGAGTGGGAGCCAGAGCTGCAGTTGCCCCTCCGGGCCGCCAACAAAATCCAAATGCCCCGCCAATCCTAGTTTTTCCTCCATGAAGTTCCCCTAACTCGATGAAAGAAAAAAAAAATCAATCAATTTACATGGTAAGAGAAAAGGACAGGGTCATGTATAAAATATTCCCCCATCTGTACTGGAGGGCACGGCTTACACGCTTCAAGAGCACAGCCAAAGGCTCTGGGGATTTGTTTTTCTTTCCCTGACCCGAGGACTCTGATCTCTCACTTAACCTCTGACCTCTTCAATTCAGACAACCAGGGAACTGGCAGCTGGGGCTAGCGGAGTGCCACCCTGCTCCTCCCAGGCTCCGGCTGGCCGGGGAGCTGGAACAAAGGGAGGCGCTGCCCCCCCACGGCCCCCCAGCCCTTCAGGGCCCCGCCCCCCAGGCAGGGCGGCAGCCAGCCCTGTAGGGACCCGCCTGTAACCACTTCCCCACCAGGCCCCCCACCTGGCAGCACGGGGGGGGGGTGGGGGGGGTCGCCTCATTATAGCTAATGCCATTTAGAGCCTTCTTTGTGCAGGAGGAAAAATAATAAACAACATGAACCCCTGGCTTTGACTCCATTTTGAAAACTCAAGCTAAAGAAGGCTTCACCGAGGATCCATGACCTACCCCCCCATCGGCCTTTTTCTTTCTTTCCTTCTTTTTTCCTTTCTCAGGCTTCATTTAAAACAAGGCCAGAGCCTAGATTTTTAACAGCAGCTACTTAAAGGTGGGTATGAGCCACTTGTTTGAAATTGAATCAGGCGATTTTATTAAACCATATATTTTCATTCTTGCCAGCGAAGCTGGGAGAGGACTTTGGAGGCTCTCTGGTGTACTCTCAGGTCCATTTTCACTGGCAGGAGCGCTGCCCCCGCACTGGCCCAGGGATCCCACTCTAGTGCCTCGGAGCCGGGGCTGGACCCAGCTCTGTGGGCATCAGGAAGACCCCTGGCCCCAAAACTCGCTTCTAAATCGGGGGCCCACTCCCCAGCCCCTACCTTCCAGCTCGTTTCCAGCTCCGCTCTGCTACCAGATGGGACCTGCTGGTGACTTCGAAGCTCAGCAGTGATCACCACGGACGGGCGTGCCCCAGAGCTAGCCCACTCCTTCAGCTCTGCTTTGGCAAGAGGCTTGCTGCTTCCTGCTAGACCATGAGACATTTCTTTGGAGCCTGCAGTTACCATATGCATGTGGCGGGCCGTTTACACATTCTCCCATCTTCTTAGAACAGTGCCTGACACACAAGAACGGCATGTCCCTAGGTGTCATTCGTATTCACTGCTGACATTTACCAGGGGCCTCCTACTGTGTGCCAGGAGCTGGAGACAAATAAATGAGACCTAGCCCCTACCTTGGTGGAGACAATGCTCTCAGAAATGGGTTTACTACCCAGCCAACACACTGGAATCACCAAGAGAGCTTTTAAGAAAAGCTGATGCTGGGCCCCACCCCCAGTGATTCCAGTTTAATTGGTCTGCATTCTTTCCGACGCTTGATGAGGGCTGAGCACCAGGGCTCTCCAGGGAAGGACAGACAGCAAACAGCTCTGCCCCCGGGTGAAGAGGGCAGGAGCAGGGGGTTGTGCATACAAGGCTCTAACTATGACTGGAGTGGGGAAAGCTCTCGGGAGGAACTGAGACTAAACACAAGTTGGTATTTAGTTAGGCCAAGGTGTTAGGAAACGAGAAGGGGGGAGATTCTAGGAGATGGAACAGCTCAGGTAAAGGCCCAGTCTGAAGATGAGTAGACTTTCCGGGAATTTCATGCGGCTGGAGTTTAGGGGGAGAGAAGCCATATGGAATGGGGGAGACTAAGCTGGAAGGTTCAGTGCCCAGGGACTGTCAGGGTCTGTTATCCACCTAAGGGGTTTGAACTTGCCCAAGGTCAATGGGCAGCACAGAAGGGAAATTCTTAGCTTTACATTTTGGAAGGCTCCGTGGGTACAGAATGGGTTGGAGGGCAGCCAGACTGGAATCCAGGTGAGAAATGACCATGGCTGGACCTAGGGATGTACTGGTCTGACTTAGGTAGGGAGCAGACCATGAGAGATGGGGTGGGAAGCTGTCAGAGTCGTCCTACCTAAGGATCAAAGAAGCTGGGGTATTTGCCCACCAACTCCTGTCTGGCGTTGGTCCCAGGCTGCTCCTCAGGGGGTTAACGCCCCAGCATTCTGGCTTGCCCCGCCCCTGCTCTCAAGACTGCTCTGGCCAAAGAAGGCTCCCTGGCAGCGAGTGCCAGGCACAAGCTATAGGAAGCCATCCATGTATGTGACAACACTGAGTGCCAAGGGGACCGGGGAGAGCTGCCACAGAGCTGTGATGAGGTCTTTACCCAAGGAGTTAGGGAACAAAAGATTGAGGCCAATGACTCCTGGGAGAGGCTGGTGAGTGTGGGGTGATGGGTGGGGACGGCAATAAAGAGGCAAGGGGAGCAAAGGGAGGAGGGCAACCTCACAGATGCCGGTGGAGGGCACGAGCCATTGGAAGGGAAGCTTAAAACCCAGGGGAAGAGCGACACAGCTGTGGGCAGGGGCCCACCAGCATCGCTCTGGATGTCCATGCAGGGCAGAATTGGGGAATTCTGGTCGTTCGAGCTCCCTGGACCTTTGGGTTTCCAGGGTGAGAAGGACTTTCCATTATTTGTAGCAGGCTCATGAAGAAACTTAATGGGCTATTGTGAACCAGCTTTAATTCTGGGTCATTCCCCCAGCCCCAGTCTCATGCCTCTTCTCCCCATGATATCATCCCTGACTTCATCCTTGGTCCATTTCTCTTCCCTGTCCAATTTCTCAAGCCCCATCAAATTAGCTGCTCTGTTGTTTATGAATTCATTCAGGGCAAGGAAAAGAAGTCCATTCAAACTAACTCAAGTCCAGGAGGCTAAATTATTGGAAGGAAAATGGGCTGGGGAAGGAGCCGAGGACAGGAAATGCAGTCAGCATCCCTGCCAGTTCAGAAGCAGGGACCGTGAAGACCCCCCTACGAGGAGAAAGAAGCCTTTTCTAATTTTTCTCTGGGGCCCCAGGGTCTCTTGTCTTACCTTCTCTGTTCATCTGTTCCATCTCTCTCTTGCTCTTATTCCTTTCTTCTGTCTTTCTGGGATTTCTGTTTAGGTGAGCACATGGCCACTCTGACCTGGTAACATTGGCTTTAGTTTAAGCCAATATAAATGGCCTTCAGTCTTTGTCTCAATTCCTAATTCTCAAGAGAGAGTAATCTGCTTGGTAAATAATAGAAGACCCAACTCAAACTGGCTTTAGGACAAAACCAAATTTGTCGGCTCGAGTATAAAGGTAGATGTAGGCTTCAGGCACAGTTGTATCCAAGGGCTCAAGCTCTTTCACTGGGAACTCTTGACTTTGAGGCCTATTTTGCTTTGTGTGGGTTTCATCCTCAGGCAAGCTCCCTCTAAGTTTATATCCTCCAGTTTGGCAGTCTCAGTAGAAAGAGGACTTCTTTTTGCCAGAAGTTTCAATCAAATTCCTAAGATTGACTCTCATTGAGCTGGCTAGGATCACAACTTCATCGCTAAACCAGTCACTGTCCAGCAAATGGTTGGCCGGAGTTCACATATAGTAATATGTGAACTCTGGGACCAAATGGATTAGAGTGGGAGAAGGATGTTTCCCCACAGGTAAATGAGGGGCTGGCATCAGAAGAAGGAAGTGCGGATATGAACGGGCAAAAGTTAAAAACCAACATGGCTATGGGTGATGCCATGCCTTCTGCCTACTCCTGAGAGCTCTGAACAAGGCAGTTGCCTTATGATGATGTGGGAACCAAGCAGTCACTGAACCTTCCGGTCAATTTTATCTGAGCAATCTTTCTGAAATCTGCCTCTGCCTCTCCAAGCCCTGGGCACCAGCCAGTGCTGACGACGACCACATATGCACTGACCACTCTCATTGTTAAAATACTGCACTGTTGCCAAATCTGCTGGTAAGTGTCCACTAGTCTGACTCCTCCCAACGCAGGCCACCCAGGCCCCTCTCCTGGAATCCCCAGACTGCTCTTGTCTAGCCAATCAAGAGCTAATGCTGAACACAGCAGGGGCACCAAGACCTTGCTCCAGCCCCTTCTGATTGGCTGATCTCATAACCTACCAACTGTCCCATTGCTCTGGGGCCAACAGTTAAATATTTCATCCTGATTCTAGCAATACTTTCCTATCTGCTCTCCCTCTTTCCACTCTGTCCCTCACACCCCATAGTCCATCCTTCACACAGCTGCCAAAGAGCTTCCTAAACCTTGAGCTGAGCTTCTCACTGGCCTCGCAGGTATCAGGTCCTAACTCCATACAGGTGTCAGCCCGCCCCCACTCCCACTCTAGGCACGTGCTTCTCCATGCCCCTCTGCCTTCATTGGAAGGCAGCTTCCCTCCATCTGATATACTTTACACAAGCATTTATAGCGATCTCACAACGTGTCCCACATGGAGTTGGAGTAGGAGATGACAGAGAAACTCAGCCATGGGAGCCACTTGACCCCAACTTGAGGAGCTCCTGGAGGAGGATTCCTGAAGGAGGAAGCACGGGAATGAACTCAAGGAAGCTGCCGTGATGTGATTCCCGGGAAATCAGTCTCAAGCACACCTCCCCCGTTTACTGAGTACCTTCCACCTGCAGGCATGGGAAGCACGGACCCCTTCCATGCTTGATCTCACTCAGTCTTCAACTCTACCCTGTTTCCGTAAGAGTACCTGTTCCGTGCCCATCATGAGGCGATGGCAGGACCTAAGAGGACTAAGAGGAATGACCTGGCTTCCCTACCAACCTGCAGGGGCAGCAGGTGGGGCTCCTCGGGGAGCCACTGGCCGCAGGGAGGCTGCGGCTTATACACAGGTAAATACGGTAATTCTTTCCACTTCCCAGCCGAAGCCTATGGGATACGATTTGATTGTCAGAAGCTGTTTAAGGGCCTGTGATTGAGGAGATGATCTGAGATAAGCTGCTCCAGTGAAATAAAGGCTCACAGCTGCCTGCTTCCACATCAGCCGCTGTGCTTTTCTCAAAGGCTGCTCTGTGCTTTGGCTCACGCCCCCACCCACCCCACCCCCAGGAGGCAGGGAGTGGAACAGTCTTGCACACTTTGGGAGGAGGGAGACCCTACTGGGTCTATTGGGAGGAGGGTGACAGATGAGATACTGAGGACTGAACCTGAGGGTGTAGGAAAGTGCACTAGGGGCTGGGTATGTCAGTTTCCTTTTCTTCGTAGGCGGGGTCTCAATCATGAATCAGAATTTCCTGGGAATCTCAGCACTGAAAGGAAGGAGGGATCTGGGAGACTCAGCCCTTCCCCGAGCCAAAACATGTGAATTTCCTAACTTCATGTGGAACATTTCACCCAGAATCAGTCCTTGCGTCTGAAATGCCCATCCTTCCATCCACCCACCCACTATTCACTCATTCAACACATATAGAACGTGTAAAAGCTTGGGCTTTGGCTGTTGACAGATGCCGTCATTGGGTTTGGTCACTTACTAGCTATGACTTCAGGCAATTCGCCCAGCCTCTGTGAGACTCTGCATATTAATGCCAACCTCCCAAGACTATTTGAGGACTACTGAGATCATGCCCACCAGGGACCGAGACTGGTGTCCGGCATACACAAAGGAGCAACAGTGTGCCAGGGAGTAAAGTGCGTGCTACGGGAATTTCAAAACAAAACCACAGAGCTTTTTGAGGAGCTCCTGGTTTAGGACACAAATAACTATGCCGTAAAGGAGAGGGCATAAATGTTACAAGAGGCACAGAGGAACTGGCATGGCAAGAGATTTCTTCTCATTGAAAGAAGAAGGAAGACAAGGGGATTGGGAGTGACATTTGAGCTGAACCTCAAAGGTTGGGTAAGGAGAAAGGGTCTTTTTGGGAGGAGGGGTCAGGGCAAACAAAGCCATATTCTTAGAACCTTGCTCGGCAAAGTAGGGCAAAGTAGGGTTCGGGGACAAGCACCCCCTGGGAGCTTGTTTGAAAGGCAAACTCTCAGGGCCACCTAGAACCACTGGGTCAGAATCTGCATTTGAACAATGAGGAGGGGCAGGTGCACATGGGTTCGAGGTGCTCCGGGCTGCTGATGATCTCTGATCTCTGTGAAATGCCCTTCTGGTCAAGAAAGGAAGGAAGGAGGGATGACCTCCCTGCATGTTTGGGCTGATGACTAGGGCACTGTGCCAGGTCTTTGGCTGGGGTGTGCTCCCAGAACCAGGAGTGTGGGGAGCAGAGCCCCAGAGGCACTGGAGGGTACTTGTTTCAGGACAGAACATTCTCCGAAGCTGCGTTTGAGCTTATGGGCTTAGGGGACTGGGGTGCAGTCTCGGCCATTCACCTGCTCACTCTTTTATTCCACAGGCTTTTTGGAGGCACTTTTATGGGCCAAACACCATGCCAAGTTCTGCCCTAGTGATGGTGTTAGCCCTCAGGCACACCACTTCCTCTCTTGGCCCTCGGTTTCTCCATTTGTCAAGTCCAGATCACTGTGTCTTACTACCTGAAGTCCCCTCCACCGCAAACATTTGCGTTGCCCGCTCCCTTTCTATCCAGGTACTTCCTTCTTTTCCTCCGGCCCCTCCTCCGCTGCTCTTCTCCCTGGCCGCCTTCCCTACGGTGGGGAAAATCCCCATCCCTCTCTGTGTTAGACCGCATTCCCAGAAGCAGACCACGAAAATGAAGATTCATGTGAAAGTGACTTATGAGCAAGTGGGGGGTGGGAACCGGGGCTGGGGACAAAGAAGCTCCATCCCACGAGGAGCCGCTCAGTCCTGACCAGGGCGGCCAGCGCCAGGGAGCAAGGCGGGCCAGAAGCTTCCAAGCACTTCCAGCTCTCTGATGGCACAGCCTAAGCTGGCTCCAGCAGCCTGAGCACGGCCCTTGAGTCCCACGAGGGCTGTGGGGCAGGCCTGGGGGCAGTGAGACCACGGGACCTGGGGCGCAGGAGAACCGCAAAGAAATCCGGGTGTATGGATACCACGCTGAGCAGAACCACTCCACTCTCTAAATAATGACAGGCCAGGCTGAACTGAGGTTCTTAGGGCATAATAACTGTAATAATGTGAGGCTGAAACTTGCCCTTTATTGAGCACTTGCTTTGTGCCAAGCATTGCCCTACCTAGTAACTACACAGTACCGCGTGTCGTCGATGGCACAACCCTCTGGGGGCTTCTCAACTTTCCTAACTCCCGCCCCGCCCCCAGCCCACACAACTGCCACTGTATCTTTGCTCTCTCCAATTGTAAACAAAACAATTAACACGTATGACGACTGCAGAGGCTTACTAGGAAACCAAAATGGAGAAAAGTCTTCAGGCGAGCCAGAACCCTTGAGAAATCTTCACCCCACCCACCCTACGGACCTCCACTCACTGCCAGGGTTTTGATAATTATCTGGAAGGCAGAATGATCTGACTTCCCAAAAACTTGCACTCAGATTTTCCATTGGTCCTTTAATGGGCCTGGAAAATTCTGTGCAGCATTGTAGATACACAAAATCACATAGACTAAATTTTATGGCGATTTAAGTCATTTTGCAAGGGTATTTTGGACTATACATGAATTCCAGCTGACTGTAAAACCCAACCCTGTGTTAAAGGGTACGTCCATGGTGCAGTCAGTATCTCATCGCCAAGGCGAGAGAGCCCAGGCCCAGAGAGGGGAGACAACCCACTTGGGGTTACACAGCTCATCAGGGAGGTGGAAGGCTTGTAAACTGGGGCCCAGGAGGTACCAAGACCGCATTCCTGATGGCAGGGGCACACTGTGCCTGATGTGGAAGAAAGAGGGGCACTCGGTACTTTGTGGAAACCGCAAGGGGCCTGATCACTCTGGACAGCTCTCCAGCAGCCCTTGGCTCTGCCCCTCCTTGGCTCCACAGAGGGGAGATAATCCCTCATCCATCCTTTACCCAGCCTCCTGCGGTCCCTATTGGCAGCAGCTGCCTGACACTGTCTCTGAAAGATGCTTAAGACTCAGCCAACCCAGTGTTTAATGCATGCAAAGCCTTTTCCAAAGAAGTCACTTAAAAAGATTACAGAGGACAGGATTGCCCCTCCCGCCTGCAGCTTAGGGAGACTCTGCAGCTGGCCTGGAGCTAAGCTAAGGAAGCAGAGTCTTTAGCAGCCTGAAAATAAAGTGAGCCTTCATTTGAGAAATCACTCAGGATACCAGCTGCAAAGGCTCAGTTCATTGATTCATTCACCACCTATTTCCTGCACGTCTTCCAAGTGTGCACACTGCGCCGGGCCCTCGGGATAGACTAGGGACACAGCCCCTGCCCTCCTGCAGCTTACGCTCTAGGGGACAGTGCCCACTCTGTCGGGAATCCCAACTTCCCCGCATGCGTCCCCTTAGGGTTGGGGTCCTCTGCCCTGCTCTCCCCTGGAGAACAGCTCAGAGGCCTCTTCACGCCCCCAGCACTTTGGGGAAGCTCGTGAGGTTTGGTCAGGCCCTGGGGAAGGCCCCACTCTTGCTGTCGGGATGGAGGAAGGGGGTGGAAGAGGGGAAGGAATACGACGCGCAAGCAGAGAAAGAGGGAAGAAAGGCAAACGGTGGTGCGTGAGAGGAAGGGAAGGGAAGAGAGGAAGGCTCAGGATGATGACTCTCGTGGCCAGCTTCCCGATGGAGGCTGAATGTGGGGCTGAAAAGGACTGGCTGCCCTCTCCTTTCTGCCAGAGCACTCTAGGTCCTCAACGCACCAAGAAAGGAAGAGAGGGGGCTGATGGACAGGAAGGGATTGTGAAGAAATATAACCTAACCTTGCAGCAACGTTCCCCAAGGTGACGAGTCTACTCAGATTTTTTTTTTTTAATGTGACACCATAAACAGTTCTGGTGACACACACCAGTGCCCTAAGCCAGGGGTTAGTAACCCCCAGCCTGTGGGATGAATCTCGCCTGCTGCCTGATTTTGTAATAAAGTTTTATTGAAACATAGCGATGCTCATCTGTATCATCTATGGCAGCTTCCGCCCTGCAGTGGCAGCCTGATTAGTCGTGATGGTGACTGTGTGGTCCGCAAAGCCTAAAATATTTACTAGCTGGCTGTTTACCGAAAAAGTCTGCCAACCCCTGGGTGTTATTTCTAGGATCTCCAGCCTTCAGAGTTCTAAAATTGCTTATCAATTCTTCAGCCCTTCCTTTAAATTCACTCATCAAATATTAATTAAAGCCTACAGTATGATCTTTTGGTTGTGAGTGATGGAAAATTCAGCTCAGGTGGGCTTATGCCAAAAAGGGGGAGAGGATTATTATCTCCTGCAGCTGGAAAGTCCAAGGATTGTAACATAAGCAAAGCCAAGCCCAGAAGCTCAAACAATAGCAGCGTGCCATGGTGGCTAGAAGCGACTTGCTTCTAAACAGTGGAACACAGCAAAGGAGATAGGATGTCACTTCCATGATTAGGTTACAAGAGACTCTACCCTCTGTCCTGTTAATAGACTCTACTGCCTTTTCCCCTTGCACACTTTGATGATGCAAGCAGACCTATGGGACAGAATATTTCCTTCTTCATGTGGCAAGAAACTGAGGGCAGCCTCCGGCCAACAGTCAGCAAGGAACTGAGTCCCGCATCAAACAGCCCTCAAGGGAACGGAGTTCTGCCAACAACCACGTGAGCCTGGAAGCACAGCCTGCCCCAGTGGAACCTTCTGTTGACCCCAGCTCTGGCTGACACCTTGCATGCAGCCGGGTGAAAGAGCATGAGGCAAAGGACCCAGAGAGAACGTGCCCAGATCCCTGACCCATTGAAACACTGTGATAACAATGGTGTGTTGCGTTAGACCAAGTCTGGGGTGATTTGTTACACAGCAACAGATAGCTAATGCATTCCCTAATCTCCCAGGGAGGCTTCGAGGGTAGTTTAGTGCGGCAACTTGCCATTACAATGGATTGGGGTTATCTATAAAGGAAGAGGAGGATGCATATTTTTGGCCAAGTAGCATTGTCTCCCAGAAGCCATGGAAGTATTCCTGAGATGAGGAGCTGAAGTCTTGGGTCAGGACCATGGCAGAAGCAAC
Source organism: Ailurus styani (assembly GCA_002007465.1). Classification (NCBI taxonomy): domain Eukaryota; kingdom Metazoa; phylum Chordata; class Mammalia; order Carnivora; family Ailuridae; genus Ailurus; species Ailurus styani. The sequence goes on along the minus strand of LNAC01000569.1, from coordinate 292,477 downwards.
GACAGGTAGTGAATGGATTCCTGACCCCTCACTTCTTTTAGAACTGACTTCCTTTTGCTGAGGAACAGCTGCTTTTTACCAGTTGGCAAGATCCCCTCAGCCCCTCAGACATGACCTGGTTCCCACACAGAGCTCCAGAACAGGAGCTAATCAGAAACACAGGTGTAGCAGGGAAAGAGACTGCGGACACAAAGCCGCAGGCTCGTTCAAAAATCCCACATTTCCTCTTTTCCCACCCTCTCGACCTCCTCCTTCCTTGGAGGATCGGTGGCAAAGTGACATCTATTTCCTGGACAGCCCTGAAGGTCTATGATTCCAGATGCGGAAATGAGACTTAGCCTGGAAGGCCTTGGCAGGAATGAAAAGAAACCCAGGTCCCTTTAAACAGTACAGACCTGGGGGTCTAGACATGAACTTTACGGTTAAAAATCCAGCTAACCCAACCCTTCTGAGTCTTCACTGGGGGAGTTCGGAAAATGCATAATTTTCAGTGAGGCTGAATTTATGAGCATTGTAGTTATAGCAACAGACATTCAGCTTCTGGGAGGCGGGTCCATGAGACTGTTACGTAACCATCAACTTCGCGGAAAAAATGCAAGAACACTAAGACTGCTAAAAAATATATGATAGGACCCAGAGAAAAGGGAAATGGCAGGCCAGAGGGAGAAAAATGAGGGCTGGAAAGGCCTTTTCAGAGAAGAACATGATGAATCTTTTTGTGAAGGAGAGGAGCTTCATTTCGCGGGCTCACTGCTGCCGGCTCAGGCAAGTAGGAAGAAACGCATCAGACAAAAGAGCAGACAAAACTATGGATGCAGCCCTTAGGGGCCTGCCAACCGAGGATTAGGAAACAACAGAAAACACATGGATGGTGGCGGAATCGCTATCCCGGATCGTCGGACCAGAGCAGGCAAGGGGGAGGGCACGGGCCGTTCTCAGGGGTGCTTCCCGCCCTGCGGCTACCCTACAGACCTCCGGTTTCCCTAATTCTGAGTTGGTCCCTATTGTCCCGGTGAACCTTTTCCTTGTAGGGGAGGGCAAGTCAAGGATTCGTGTCCCCCAAACTTCAGAAAGCACTGCTCCCTGCCTTAGGAGCCTTGTCTGCACACTGGCATGGGGCTGGAAATTCACAGTGTTGTTAGCAGGGACGGAACAGCATTTAAAATTAGGCAAGAGGGTCTTGCCCTGGCCCCAGTGTTAAAGGGTGCCCCTGGCCTCCTGCCTCCCTCCACGGAGTCCCCGGGAACGAGGGGATGTGTCCATCTGGGTCCCATGGCCCTGCTCCTTCTCGTCCCCACTCTGGGTACCTGGGATTCCAAAATGTCCTGCCCCGTGGCCCCGACCCTCTTTCCAGGATGTGAGCACAGCCCTTCCCTTCTTCCTTTTTTGGGAGACCAAACCTGCCAACCAACAAGGACTCTCCAAGCCTGAGCTGACGTTGGGGCGTCTGGGAGTGACCGCAAGCAAGCAAGGGTGGGAGCGAGGCTCTTCACCACCGAGGATGGGACCGGGGTGAAACAAGACCACTGGGCAAGGCGCTAGGGCGTGGTTCTCCCCGGATTCCATATTCTGGGCATGGGTCGCCAAGGATCCTGAGAAATCTAAATTCAGACCTGGTGCTGCAGGGACCGGGAAGGTATTATCTGTCAAGGTTGGAGGGTAGCGTGTATTTTATGTAACATTTTGCTGGTGAGATTTACAATTTTAGAATGCTCAGAGATAATGTATGCGGGCCCCCCTTTGTACCCTTGCTCCAGGATCCACAGGATGAGGGGCCCAGCCTGAATGCTGAGCTTATGGTTCTGTTCTCCTCTGCTTAGCCGCTATCATCCTGGCAGGAGAAGCAAGGGCCGTTGAAGTGTCAGGCCCTTTCCTACTGCGAGGCCAGACACGGAAGGGTATTTTCGCAAACTATAACAAAACAAAAAAGCCACTGGCCCCTTGGCTGGAGTGCAGCAGGGCAGCGTCCTCCCAGCCGTCCCCCACTGCAGCCGACACATGACGGCTACAGAGTCATTTTCTTGCTTCTGACACGTGCCCTGTGCCCTCTGCTCCACTGACATCAGCCGGGGGGCCCAGGCTCTCGCAAAGGAGGTCCCCACACAACCCCCGCCCCCAGCCTTCCCGAGCTGGCCCACGCAGCTGATGCAAAAAGCAGTCTCTTGTCTCAGCCTAGACCCTAGCAGGAAAAATCAATAGCAATTTGGCCCCTGGCCAGCCTCCCATTACTCAGGAAAAGCCAGTCTTATTTGCCATTCACCAAATGAAGGCAGAGGGCAGGAGCCTTCAGACGGGAGGCAGCCCCAAATCCTTTCCCTGCGTGATCCTGGCAGGGCCTGATTTATAACTTTGGGAGCTGCTCGGGCCTCAGGTGCCCCCGTCGGGCTGGGTCTCCAGCCCAAGTAGGGATAACCAAACGGCAGCAGCATGTGCTTAACTGTTAGTGGGCACAGCCATGCCCCTCGCTTGAGCCCGAGCCCGGTCTCAGCGTGCTTGGTAAATTGATGGCTTGGGCCTCGGCAAGTCTAGTTGCTTGTGAGCTCTGAGAGCCTCAGGGAGACGGTCCATCCTAAGGAACAACAGAGCTGGGAGCCTTAAGTCTGGCCCCAGAACAAAGCTTTGATTGTTCAGAAGGGCCCGGGGACCAGGAGGTCTTGTAGGTTTCATATTCCAGCCCAGGGTGCCATGGGCTTGGGTCAGTCCTGGGACAGGAGGGAGGAGGGGAAAAAGGCTGTCGGGGTAAGGCCTTTCCAAGGCAAAAGTATTTTTAAGCCTCCTTTCTCATACCTACTTCCCCAGGAAGATACAAATGAAGAACATTTAGTTGGTGCTGACGCTGTGTCAGGCAGTCAACTGAGAACGCAGTCCCATTTCCTCGGTTAACTTTTACTACTACAAACTTCTGAAACAGTACTTCTTTCGTCAACTACCTTTTACGGAGGAGGAAACCAAGGCACAAAGAGTGTCACCCAGCTAGTAGAAAGGTCAAACCAAGCCTTGAACCTAGGCAGTCTGGCTACAGTCTCTGGCCCTTAGCCGCTGAGATCTGACTGGTCAGCTCTCGGATCTGATCAGATCAAGTTTACAATCCAGTGGGTTTATAAGAGATCATTAAAAGAGCAGGTCATGAATGTAACTCCTATCTTTGTTTCCTTTCATGTAGCAAGGATACAAAAAAATATCAGACCCGGGGTGGGGGGGTTTGCCTGGGTGACTCAGTCAGTGAAGTGGTCAGCTCTTGATTTCTATTCAAGTCATGATCTCGGGGTCCCGGGATCGTGCCCCATGTTGGGCTCCATGCTCAGCCAGGAGTGTGTTTGAGGATTCTCTCTCTCCTTTTCCCTCTGCCCCTCTCCCCTCCCTCTCTCTAAAATGAATAAATAAATCTTAAAAAAAAAATCTATCAGACGTGGTACCAGCAAGTAGTGGGGGAATTAAAAGGCAGACCCCACCAGTTGTTCTGGTTTGAAACACACACAGTGTTCCCCGTCCCCATTCATGTCCACCAAAACCTCAGACTGTGAAGTTACTTGGAAACAGGGGCTTTGCAGATGTAATTAGTTAACATGAGCTCATACTGGATTGGGGTGGCACAACATACAGTAACTGGTGGGCTTGTAAAAGAGGAGAGGACACTCAGAGGTACACACAGGCTAGAAGACCAAGACAAGGAGGGATGAGAGTGGTGCCATTATAAGCCAAGGAATGCCAAGGACTGCTGGAAACTCCAGAAGCTAGAAGGAGAGACGGAGACAGGGAAGGATCTTCCCCTAGAGTCTTCAGAGGACGTATGGCCTCGCTGACACCTTGATTTCATATTCCTACGAAGTCTCCAGAACTCAGATAAAACAAATTTCTGTTGTTTTAAGCCACTTAGTGTGTGGTTATTATTATTTTTTTTTAATAGCAGCTCTAAGAAACTAATACGCCAGTTTCGAAAAAAGGTATTCCATGCGGTTCTGGAACACACGAGCTGCTGGAGTTGTCTGTGTTATTGTTTGGGACGCCAGCCCTAGCTACCAAAAAGTATGACTTTGCTTCCTACTGGCCATCATTCTTCATGCATATATCTCTCTTAGAGCGTGAAGAGCCATCAATTTCTGGCTGCCTTGTATCCATTTTTCATTTCAGCCACACCAAGATTTCTTTGGGAGAAATTATCGTCTCCTTGATGCAGGGAAATTCCTGGCAACCATGTCCCACTACAAAAGTCAAAGGGACAGACTTCCCTCTCCCTATCCTAATGTGGCCAGAGAACAGGCCCACTGTGTAAGCTCAGTCAACTGGATTTTCTCTCCTGAATTATTGCATAATGAAGGATCGAGAGGGAGGCCATCCAATGCAGCGTGGCACGTTAGCACAGTTCGCGCTACCAGCCTCTCAAGGGCCCCCACTTCGTGTCCACATCTACGTCTTATCCTTTGACTGGGAACCCACTTTCCATTCTAACAACATCCAAATTTGCCTTTGGAGAATTACCTTCCATCATTTCTCCTATATGTTAGTTAGAATTGATTTCTGTTGCTTGCAAACACAAACTCTAACTGATATACTCAAGAGGCTGAGGGAGAGGTGTAGCTTGGTCTGGGGCAGAATGTAGATATTTGGGGGACCCCTGGACAAAAATAAAAACAGTTCCTTATATTATACAATTTTTTCCAAATTGCTATACCACTGAGTAGAGTGTAAATTGGTACAATGACATTGCAAGCTTTGCCAAACTTGATGGATACAACACTCAAACTTAGTGGATACTAAGTTTGACAGTGTCCACTAAAGTTGAATATATGCATAGCCCATGACTCAGAAATTCCCCTCTTTCACACATACACTCCCCCCAAAAATGCATACATTTGTGAATATGTATATGTATATATATATTCACCAAAAGATAGGATTATCTTGGCAGCACCACTCATAATAGTCCAAAACTGGGAATCTATCCAAATATCCATTTACAGTAGAATGGATAGCTAAATTGTGTTATTCATACAATGGCATACTATACAGAAGTGAGAATGATAAACTTCATTTCTACTCACAAATATATCTGACAAACATAATTTGAGAGTAACGAAATATGACTTTTAAAAGTCTATACTCTAGGGTTCTTATTTAGGTCAAGTTCATAAACCGGCAACATGAATGTCTAGTGTCAGAAGTCAGGAGAGGGGTTGTACCTGGGCCGAGGATAACCTTACTCACTGGAAGGGGGCACAAGGAAGAGTCTGTGGTTTCAGAAAGGTTCTGTTTCTTGATCTCAGCGCTTGATCTCAGGTGGGTTCATTTTATAAAAAATTCTGGAGCCGAACACTTATGGTTTGTGTACTTTTCTATATGTATGCTACACTTCAGTAAAGATTACCCAAAAAATGTTCTCTTTACACTTCCTTTTGGCCCTTTGAGGAAAGTAGAAAACACAGGAGCTTCGGTTCCTGGGAGAACATCAGCAAACCAGACAGAGGGAGTGAGAACATCTTCTACTCACCAGGAGGACACGGTAATGGTACCTTGTACTCCATGGGTGCCCAGGGGCCCAGAGCAGAAGGGACACAGAATGGCTTATGCTATGAAGTACTGACTGGCCGTATTCATGAGCACGTGCATATGGTGATTTCTATGAATGCTCATTGGGAGGAGATTCTGTAAGAAGTCAGGGTCCTGACTTATAAGTGGGGGGCAGAGCTAACAGAACCCTGGTACCTGTCGCTAGTGCTGGTCTGGAAGCTCAAGGCAGACACGAGCATCAGAGATCTTTGGCAATGCCATTCCATATAAGTTAAAAGACGATGATAACAAAGAAAAGGCGTTTAGTCCCAACAAAACCCACAGCTTCCAATGGGCCAATCCTTGCAGGTAAGGAAGTATCTAATGTCTTCAGGCATATTAATGCATTTGATTCTCTCAGCATCCCTATGAGATAGCTATGCAAGGTGGAGACAAGATCCCTTCGTTAAGTGGCAGGGCAGCATGTTAATTTAAAGAACACATATATTGAAAGTATACACACCTGTGTTCAAATTCTGACTCTATTACTTACTAGTTATGCGGTCTTGAACTTGGCCCTTAATTTTATTAGGTCTCAATTTCCTCATCTTTAAAATGGGAAAGAATAACATTACAAGACAGTGCATATAAAGTACTCGGTGCCATGTCTGACACAGAAAAAGAGTCCATAAGTGATAGCTGTTGCTCTTATCCTTTTTCTTATTATTGATAATCTTATCATTTCTTCTAAAGAGAAACTACAGAACATGAAGAATGGTACTATTCATCTTTTATAAACTTCAAAATGGAGTCCGCTATGTATAGTTCTCTGTGATGGATTTTTGGAACATGCTTTTATTCTCATGTAACTCTTCAGAGTTAATGAAGGTAACATTTCACACATGCCTAGAACATAGCACGTTGAAATACTGGCCACCTAGCCCCACTGGCTCACATCTGCTGGATCTGAATTGCTTCTTTCTCTTAGGAACTCATCTGGGCATTACTCCCTAGAGGAAGGAGGGAGGGGAAGCCATGACCTTTTTTTCCCATAGGTGTCATCTGTGATAAGAGTAGAATGAAGGCCCCTAATTGATTCCTACTTTGGAGGCTTCAGGATGCAATGGAAAAATGATTAAGGACACTGTGGAGGAAATGTATGGGGTCAAAGTATCCTTTCTCCTAAAAATATATAACATCTGGCAAATTTTGCATCTGTTTTGTAATATCATCTCTAAGAGAATAGAATATATTAAGAAAGGACAACTGAATGTTTCAACCAACCGTGTGACCTCATTTAATTTGGAGAATCTTTTTCTCTTTGCTAACATCCCTCACTCAAATGACCCATTTCCAAAGAATATCCAGAAGGTATAATTATGGAGATATAATACACTTCTTATATTTCTTAGATGCAGCATTTCTCACTTTGTGCTCTGCAGACGTAACTCCGCAAAATGCTTTCTGAAAACACGGTTCTAGGATGAAGTAAGTGTGAAGACATTGAATGCTATTACTAAGAACATTTCGTGGTCATCTCTCCAAGGCGGGTTCCCCACTCTTCCATTGTTGACTGGGGACCTACCAAAGAGCATGACCGTCCGGTCATTCCTCCTTCCGGAATGGAGTTTGTGGTTTGGGCTTCTGCCAATCAGCAAGGCATAGTTCCCTAGTAATAGTGATTGGGTCAGAGGTGGGCACGTGACACAGTTAGAACCAACGATACATAATAAAGCTTCCGCGAGGCCTGCTGGGAAAGTGTCAAACGCTCTTTCTCATTGGTTTATGGGGTGAGGTGTGATACTGGAACTGTGGCAGCCCTCTTCCGGTCAGGAAGGGGAAAGCTGCCCAAGCAGGAAACCAGCACAGGAGCAGCAAAATGAAAGAAAGAAACAAACAAAAACAAAACAAAACGAAACAAAACAAAAAAACAAAAAAGAAAGGAAAGCAGGTAGTGGCTATGAAAGCGCTCCCCTCAGATCTCCTGCTGTGACGAGGACAGTGGACTGATGGCCCAGATACTGCAGTCTGATTCTACCATCACCTCTCTTCCCATGGTGCTCTCCGCGGATGGCTGCACGTCTGGGACACTAGTACAGGCCCGGTTCTGTGGGAGACAGGCCCATTGCCACATCACCCTTCAAGGGAGGCTGAAGAATATGGTGTGTCTCCTGGGCCACCATGGGCCTGGCTTGAAACATCGAGCTTTCATACTAAAGGCCCTGGGGACAGCTAGGAATCTCGGCCACTGTTACCTAGTGCTTCCAAACTTTCAGGGCACTAGTCTGGACCTAATCACAGAAGACTCCTCCTTTTGCTTCCCGCTCTGCCTCCATCTAAATACTCCTGGGCAGTTTTTCTTTTCAATGTCCCTTATTCCCTACCCCTCATGCTACCACCCAAGTTCAAAGGTTCTATTTCTCTTGTTGTAAAAATTGCCTCTTGCCTCATCCCTTCTGTGACAAATTCATCCTCGTTAAGCCACCAGATGAAGTTTCTTAAACACCACTTTGTACACTTTTCTTCCCGTTTAAGTGATGTCTATGGGGGGAAAAACCTCTTTGGTCTTGCGGGCCCTGCCATCTCTTCATGATCTGGCATTTTCTAATCCACTGAAGCTCATTCTCATCACCACCTGGCAAATGGGCTATTTCTTTTCACCAACACACTGCTTCTCACTGGCTTCTCTTTTCATATCTACTCCCTGTTGTTTACCCCACCTACTCTCTCCCTCTTGACCTTCCCCTGGGCTGTTGTCTTTTGAAGATAAAGAACATGACTATGTCAAGTCATGGAGGGTGGGGAGTGGATTGCAAAGACACATACAGCGCAGTGGAGGCCTGGGATCTTCAGAGAACCCAGGAAAGGTGAACTGTTGAGCCTCCTGGAGATTGGAATGGACTTTGAGATTTGGACAAGCAAGATGGTTTATTGGTTAAACTGTGGACTCATAAGTCCAACAGTCTGGGTTTGAGGTCTGGTTCTTCACTTACTAGTTGCCTGAGCTTGAGTAAATGAATTAAGTTTCCTTTCCACATTTGGGAGCTAGGATAAAGATAAAACACTCTATCGGGTTATTGGGAGGCTAAATGCAATGATATATATATATAAGCCATTTAGCCCTGTGCCTGGAAAATGGAAGGTGCTCAGTAAAGGCAGGTGGGTTTTGTGCTTGAAGTTCATCCAGGAACCAGATCACCTAGCCCTACCCACAGTGTGAGTTGAGGGATCCTTATTCCTTAAGCACCATTTCCACTACTCATTGACTCCATCTCCATTTCTCTGTCTTCTCTAGGTTCTCCTCTTTCTACCCACGGATTCCTTCCTTGTATTTCTGCTTCAAATCCTTTGGCTCGGCCACTGCTCATGGTAGCACCTCTTGGACAGCATTTCCTCCCCCTGAGCAGGTCCTATTGGCTGTCCCTGGTCAAGAGTGCCCTCTGGTCCAATCAGCCATGGCACCCAGGAGAGGGGGCTTATGGTACATGCATTGCTGTGCCCCTTTGCAGGGTGGGGAGGAGGGGGAAGGAGCCTGTAGGCACGGATTGAGCCCCTATGTATGTGCAGTATCACAAATGCCTGCTCTGAGCTTCTACTTCCTGAAGCACAGATGGAAGGCAATGAACCTTGTCTAAGTTCTATCCTGTACCAGACTCTGTGCATTAACACATAACCCTAACCTCTTCAGGGCTGCCTTGGAACTCCTGGCGGCCATTCCTCCATTTAAAAAAATGCTAAGGGGTGCCTGGGTGGCTCAGTCGGTTAAGCGTCTGCCTTTGGCTGAGGTCATGATCCCAGGATCCTGGGATTGAGCCCTGTGTAGGGCTCCCTACTCGGCAGGGGGCCTGCTTCTCCCTCTCCCTCTGCCATCCACCCTGCTTATGCTCTCTCTCTCTCAAATAAATAAAATGTTTAAAAATAAATAAATCAAAAGAAAAATAAAAATGCTATAAGTTGTACTTTATAACTGTCCTGGTATAAAGATGAACATAATCTGGGCTGGATTCATTATTATATATTTAATATTATTTATTCCTCTCTTCTGTTTTTATAAGACATGAAAGTTACAACATTATCATGGGCCCCTAACAATTTCTGGGCCCCAGATACTGCATCTACTAGGCCTAATGGAGAGGTTGGCCCTGCCCCCATTACCTATTTATTGAGCATCTGCTATGGGCCAAGCACTTCTCTAAGTACCGGTGATACAATAGTGAGAAAACAGAGTCCCGTCACTGGACTAATTGTCTAGCATAAGCTCCACATCATTCCTCAAAATTACAGGGAACCAGGATTAAAAGGATTCTTTCTTCGTTCCTTTTTACACTTGGGAGGAGAAGACAGAGGCACTGGATATGCTAGTTGAAAGGGCTATGCCTAAGGAAAGGCCAAGCTCAGCTCATTTCAGTTTCTGAGAACAATGAGAGGTAGTACATATCTCGGGGCTCCCTCCTCGGACGGGCCCCTTTGGGAAGCAGTGCAAGGCACTGGGTAGACAGCAGCCTCTGGAGTGTTCGGACTCCAGCCTGGGCCCTTCCTGGCTGCGAAGCTTCGGGCAAGCTACCCTCACTCCACATCAACTTCTGTGAATGTAAAATGCTCCCAGAGTACAGGGTTTTTATGAGGATTAAAGGGAAAAACTCGTTTGTAGCACAGTGAGATCTCAAGAAATATTAGCTATTAATTACGATTAGTGGCTGCCAGAGACTGAGAGACTGTCTGTGCACAAGGGCAAAGAGTGACCTGGTCCATTACCCATGTCAGCCAATGACAGCTCATTTATTCTGTATCCGCTACCCCAAGAGTAGGCTCAGGGTGAGACCAGCGCACCACGACAAGGATGACATTCACAAGAGCCTGCCTTTGCGGAGTATGTCCAGCAGATGGGTCCCGGGCTGCCTACCGGACTCACGCTATTTCATTTAATTCCGCCAAGCCAACGGCGAGATAGGCATTATTGCTCCCATTTCACAGCAGATGCGATGGCAGAGGGGAAGAAGCGGCTCTGGGGATTGTCCTCCTTTGGCTCTTCCCTTTCTAGCTGGAGGGGGAGGTGGAAGTGGACATAAGTGAGAGACAGCCCAGACTTCAGGGAAAACCCAGCTTGGGGTTAAATTAATTCACACATTTCCCCACTCTGTGGATAGGTACTTTGTGGCTGCATCACCAATCCAAGGAGAGTGGTTCCCGGCTGCTGCTAAAATAGAATCGAGGACTTCCTGGGCACCTCACATTTCTCAGCCTTGGCAAGAGCTGCTGCAGAGCTGTGAACAGAGCTTAACCCTTTCCCCTCTTTCTGTGAGCCAATGAGGCTAATGAGTGCTTGCTTTCACCCAGCTTTTGGGAGTTGGTTTTGCCACAGCTGCCGAGGACAAGAGCAGCAGCCGCGGAGAGGTTTCTAGAGGATGTTCACAACTCCACCTCGCAAAAGCTCCTGCAAAGCATGTGGGGTAGCATTTAGAAGCCCCTGCCCTGGATCTCTGAGCCCAGCCCCCACCCACCTCTCACAGCTCAGCCCCACCTCTCTCTGCCTGGCCTTTTGCTCTCTATTGATACTTAACTGCTCCTGATTCCTCTTTAGACCATTCTGTTTTTCCAGACACACCTCCGTGTGGGATACTCCTCCTCCCCAACTAGCCCTGCTCTCAGGTGCCCTTTCTATCAGGTACTCTTCTCTTCCAGAAATCTACTTACTGTTGCACAATAAACCACTCTCAAACTTAGCAGTTCAAGGCAACAATTTAGTATCATTGTTCAAGGTTACGGAAGGTGCTGTGCGTTGCCTGAACTCAGCCGAATGGTCTCGCGTGGGGTCCTTTATGCAGTGGCAGTGGGAGGACGAGGGCTGGGGCTCCCTGAAGGCTCAACTGGGCTGCACACCCAAGATAGCTCCTTCATGCCCCTGCCCATTGCTTCACTGAGATGGATGCTTGGTGGGGATCCGTCTTCACCTGAGGCCTTCACAAGGCTGGTTGGGATCCCTCATAGCATGTGGTCTCAGCAAACTCAGACTTTTTATATGACAGCTGGTCTCTCCCAGAGCATGTGTTCATGAGATCAAGGCGGAAGGTAGGTTTTTTTATGTCCAAGCCTCAGAAGTCACACAGGGTCACTTCCACTGACTTCTATTGCTTACATCAGCCAACCCAAATTCAATACACAGAAGGCCTACACAACGGTGTGATTGCTGAGACATGAGGGCCACTGAGAAGCCATCTTGAAAACTGGCTACCTCTTTCCTGTCTCCCCCCTTCTCTGTGCTCCCATGGGATCCGTGTATGCCTCTAGCTCAGCATCTCTCTCATGACACTAGGCATGCTTCCTTTTTTGCTTCCCCACTCCACTATGAGTACCTCTGGTTGGTTGGTTAGTTTTGAGCCTTTGATTCCTGGTTTAGTGGCCGGCCCTCACAGAACACAGCTTCACTTCATGAACTGTACCATTATCTGGAGCTCCGCCTGCCTCCAGTCTACTCAAGGCTCCAATCAAATGGTGCTCTTGCCTCCCCACTGAAAAGGGCTCCCCTGAAATCCAGACCCAGTCCAGTCCCGTTGCTGTCCAGACAACACAGAACCAAGAATTTCCTTTTTCCTTCTTTGACAACAAGTTAATTCAGTTCCTGAAAAAGACACCAACTGGCAGTCCCACAGACTGAGGAACCTATGTCTTCCTCCAGAGGGGCCCCTGTGCACCAAGACGCATGGGCAGATTCCGAAGATGGTAGTTGAGGCATTCATGGACACCCAGGTGCAGACCTCACCTCCCAGGGGCCAATCCAGCCCCTATAGGAAGAGCCAAGTGGGGAGGATATTTCCTCAAAAAATCACCTCCTGGCACAGTCTGACAATTTGACAACCTGCCTTGTTTCAAGCTTCAGTTCCGCTTAAGTTCTTCCATCTTTACCAGATCTAGGGTAGATTGGTATGGGAAGAAGAGTGAAGAGAAAATCTGTCTTGATAATGGAGACCAAGGGAAGGATTATGGGGTGAATTGGGAGAGAAGAGAAGTGAGAAAAAAATGTCCTCCTTCAACAGGCTACTAGGGAAATGCTGGCTAGCTCCTGCCCTTAGAAACCATACTCACTCACCTTTCTCCAAATCATGGCACCAACCTTCTTCTTTGCTAGCAATAATAAATACAACAAGAGCTGTCGATCAGCGAGTGTTTGCTATAGGCCAGACACTGTGCTAAGCACTTTCTGCATCTTAGCACTTTGAATCCACTACGGTTCTGGGAGGTTGTTGTCTCACCTATCCCTCCCTTCCATCCTCCTTGAGTTTACAGAAGAAATTGAGAGATCTTCAGAGAGATAGAGGAATTTAGCAGAGATCAAAGGCTTGTAAGTGGCAGAACCAAGTTCTTATGTTGGCCTGTCTGCCTCTAAAGCCTTGAAACTCAAAATTGTTCTGACAGTATCAACATCACCTGGGAACTTACTGGAAATGTCAATTCTCAGGCCCCATGTAAGACATGGATCAGAATTTGCCTTTGAACGTGACCAGGTGATTCTTTCACATTGGAGTTTGAGTGGCCTTAGCCTCTGTCCTGCAGAAGGAAACAGTCCTGAGACGGTTGGTTTGGCATACCAGCATCAACTGAGCCTTGGCTGACTGCTGACTATCACCCAGCACATGTCAGCAAGAGCACCTATGACTGGCTAACTCCAAATGGGGCCTGAAAATACAACAAACCCCAGGTTGCTACTATCAGGCATTGTTACTGGGATGGCTCTTTATGCAGCCCCTCAAGACAACCCTACCAGTGGAAAGAAACTCCCTTTTTTCTTTTCGATTATATTTCTAATAATGTATAATTTACATGCAGCAAAGTGCTCAAATCTTAGTTACATAACCACCACCCAGATGAAGATAGCCAACATTTCCAGCACCCTAGACAGCTCCCTCTCCCAATCAACACCTTCCTTAAAATGCACTCTTCTGAGGACTATCATCCTAAATTCACTTCACCTGTCTTTGAACTTCAAATAAACAGAACATTTTCTCTTGAGTCTATCGGCCATGAGATTGTTGTGTTATCTCAGCATTTCATTCCTTGTGATTGCTCAGTAGTATATACCAGTTTATTTGTCTATTCTAGTGTTGATGGACATTTGGTTGTCTTTTGTTTTTTGCTACTATTGTTAAAGATGCCGTGACCATTTTTGTACATGTGTTCAGGTGGATGTGTGCACTCATATTCTGAGATAAATGCACAAGCATTGAATTGCTTTATTCAGCATACAGTAGGCTTTATTAGTTACTGTCAAATAGTTGCCCAGAGTGGCTGTGCCAGTTTATACTTTCACCAAAAGCAAGGGAGAGTGAGAACTCCTTTTTAGTTCCAGGCGCATAGCTACCCAGGATTCCATTATTCTGTACTGAGTTGTTCTCCTTTGAAAAGCGGAAGGAGAGATTTGCTCCTAATTTCCTACCTAAGAGATGATGGCACTCCACATCATCTGAAATCAATAGATTGCTCATGCGTGTTTGTCTGACGTCAGATATCAGAGGCAGAGCCTTTTTATGGCACACAAGAAAAGACGCTTGATTCCAACAAGCTGCGACAATTGAAACTTTATAGCTTCTGCTCACATTAGAAAAAGGTCCCAAAGATATAATCAACCTTTACAAACATATGGGGCAAATTTCAGGGCAGTATACAGGGAATTCAGGTCACAGCTCATATTAATGATAACCTGAAATAATAGGAGCTCTGTGGATAACTCCTGCACGGCAAGCAGAAATTACACCCCTGAGGTCTTCTCTACATCAAAGGCCATATATTAACACACATACTTCCCCTCTGGGATCCTTCAGTTTACTAGAAAGAGCCAAGACTTGGGTCTCAGAAATAAGGGTTAGGGGCACAAAGTCCATGCTAATTGCTCACTGAACCTCGACCAGCCATTTAGCCTATCCATGCCTCAGTGCCCATTCTAATAAAATGAGCAGCCCAACCTCCAGACCTCTTTTTCCCCTCCCTGACTCTTAGCCAATACTTTTTTTCCCCCGCTCATTTAAAGAATCTATTTTGAAATCATTTTAATCCTACAGAAGAATTGTAAGAGTACAAGAAACTCCCTTACCCTGTTTTGCTAGGTCCCATGGTTAACATGTTGCCATTTTTGTTTTATCACCCCTTCTGTCTAACCAGGATTTTTCCCAGAAACATTTGAGAGTTCACTGTAGACACCATGTGCCATTACTCCTAACACTTCAGCAGCAATTAGGAAAAACTGGGATTTTATCCAATATCAACGTAACACTGTTATTTAATATATGGCCCACATTCAAATTTCACTGACTGTCTGAATAGTCTGTTGTAGTGCTCCTGCTTCTCCCCACCCGGGTCTGGTTTGGAATCGTGCATTGCATTTAGCTATCATTGTTGTATAGTCTCTTTTCATCAGAAACTGTGTTTGAGCCTTTCTTTTTCTTTCATAATAGTGTCATTTTGAAGACTGCAGACCACTGGTTCCACAGAATGCCCTTGGACTTGTCACTGTACTCTCTTGCCACATTCAGACTTGCACATCCAGAGAATGCCCTTGGACTTGTCACTCTATTTTCTTGCCACACTCAGATTTGCACATATCCCCTGAAATGTTTTCTTTCTACCAGGCTTTTGTTTGAGCTAACCCCTCTACCTGGAATGCCCTTTCTTTTTCTCTTTCACATGGGAAATCCTCATTCAACCTTCTCTGAGACCTTTCCTAAAGCCCCCTAAGGCATGAACAGAAGCTCCCTCCATGGGCACCCATAGCCCCCAAAGTGTTGCCCATCTAAGCATCTACCGAACTGTACCGTGCTGTGTGTGATGGGGAATCAGTGACCACTACCCTAGCCGGGACTCACATCTGCCCCCTCAGGCTCCCCCTAACAAGTACGGGCATGAAAGCTTTGCACACTAGCCCTTCACCACCGTATCACCCACTATATGCCAAGGGCTCCTCTTTGACTCAAGGTTAACCTGGGGCATGCTAGGACAGAGCTCTCCTGGTTCCATCAGAGGGGGCATGGCCAGCCAGGACCAGGGAAGCCCTCCATAGATGGAACAATGCTGCAGATAACCATACATCAACTAGGGTATGTGTGATAATGACAAAAACAACAGCAGGAGTTTTAATAGCAGGCATGAAGCACTTACTCTGTGCTATATCTAAATTATTTACTGATAATAAATCATTTACTGCTAGGAGGTAGATATTTTGGTAATGTGTTGGAGGTGACTTGTACTGGTTCACGAGAGCCAATTGTTAAATATTTATGAATTTCACCATCTGGTGTTTAAACCATTGATTGCTTGCAATTGACCACTGTGGGAGTATTTATACCACAAAAATCAGCAAATGCTAAAAATTATGGCTTTGGGGGGCAGTTAGAGGGGAGGAGAGCTGATTTACCAGCACACTGGATATTGTTATTAGCCCCATTTTATAAACGAGGAAACTAAGGCATAGAAAAATCTTCTTCCTTGCTGGAGGTCACATAGTATGTTAGTTATCTACTACTGCATGACAAATTGTCCCCAAACCTAGTGGTTTAATGCAACAATAATTACGTATTATTTCTTACAGTTTCTGTAGGTCGGGAGTTCAGGCAGGGCCTGGTAGGGATAGTTGTCTCTGCTCCATGCTGTCTGGGGCCTCAGATGGAAGCCTAGAACGCTGCAGCCTGGAGTAATTTGAAGGCTTGTTCACTTACATGTCTGGCAATTAATGCTAGTGGCTTCCTGGAGCCTAGTGAGAGCTGTCAGCTGGAAAGCCCAGATGCAGCCTCTGCACATGGCCTCAGCTTCCTCACAACATGGTGGCTGGGTTCCAAGGGCAAGAGTCCCTAGAGAGAGAGATTACCAGGTGGAACCTAGACGCTTCTTATGACTTATCCTTAGAAGTCACACAGTATCCCTCTGCCTACTCTTTTGGTCAGGGCAATCACAAGCCTCTGTCTGTGTCCAAGGAGAGGGAGTAGAACCATCCTTCTCAGTAAAAGTGCCAGTCACATTGGGAGAAGAGCCTGGGGCATTGGTGGCAGGGGGTGGGGGGTGGGGGGGGGTAGGGGTCGCAGCCATTTTTGGAAGATATACTCTGACACAGTAGGAAATAAAGCTGAGATGAGCCCTAATAGTCAGGCTCTGGAGTTCATGCTCTTAACCAACCAGCCGCACTTGCTCCAGAGAAGGGGAGCAGTTGGCTGGAAAGGAGAGCAGGCTCACAGAGCACTGAGTTCGGGACCTGAGCTCCTCATAGACCTTCACCTCTTGTCCACCCAACCCTACCCAAACCCCTTTCACAGACATCCCTCCCAGGGCCCCAAGCTCACTCCAGTCCATTCTAACTCCTTCCTTTTATCCACATCCTAATCTTGTTTTGTTCCCAGTAGACCTTGGGAGCCATTAAAACCAGTGCCAAAATCCTTAGTTATCAGAAAACTGTCCCTGTTTTCCTTCCTTCCACCACTCTGGCTCTGAGACGACATACTTGCCTGCACTCGGTCATGAGAAGCTTCCTGGAGGGAGGGCTGGTTTTCCTTCTTAAACAGGCCAAATTCTTCTAATGCAGTAAAGAAAAAGAAGAATATAACATTGTGGTTTCCTGGAGGAAAGTTGAATAAATGTGTTCTAAACTTTTTTTCCTCACTAGACAATTTGGGTCTTACTTACTCACCCTGTTGCCACAGGACCTGCCAGGAAATGAGTGCTTTATTTATTTTATGAGTGTATTGATAAAAAGGGCAAATCGGTTTTGAAGGGCTGCTCTGTGCCAGGTACTGTCCTAAATGTTTTACAAGTATTGGCTCATTTAATCCACACAAAAACTCCATGAAGCAGGATCAGAATGATCTCCATTTTACAGGTGGGAAAATAGATATCAAGAATAATTTGTCTAGGGGCACCTGGGTGGCTCAGTGGGTTAAGCCTCTGCCTTTGGCTCAGGTCATGATCCCAGGGTCCTGGGATCGAGCCCTGCATTGGGCTCTCTGCTCGGCGGGGAGCTTGCTCACCAGCACACCCCCACCCCCACCTGCCTCTGCCTACTTGTGGTATCTCTCTGTCAAATAAATACATAAAATCTTAAAAAAAAAAAAAAGAATTTGTCCAAAATCACAGAGCTAGTAAGGATAGAGTCAACCATAGTACCTATCTTTTTTTTTTTTTAAGATTTTATTTATTTGTTTGACAGAGAGATCACAAGTAAGCAGAGAGGCAGGCAGAGAGAGAGGGGGAAGCAGGCTCTCCGCCAAGCAGAGAGCCCAATGCGGGACTCGATCCCAGGACCCTGGGATCATGACCTGAGCTGAAAGCAGAGGCTTAACCCACTGAGCCACCCAGGCGCCTAACCATAGTACCTTTCTTGACAAAATGTAGGGAAGGAAGGAGGGAGGGAGGGAAGGGAATATAATTTTTATCCCAGGCCAAGGCACTCCCCTGATGAAATGCAAATATTGTTATTTGGAGGGTCACTCAAAACTTTTCCTACCATAGTGCCTAAAATTCCCACCTTTACATTCATGTCTTTGGATTAAGGTCCCCAGATTATAAATGTCCTTCAACAAAGATAGCATCAAGACATGGCAAGCTCCTGCATATGTTAGTATGGTCTACTTTGCACACTGGCGGGGTTCCGAGACTTTGGACCATCAAAATGGCAAGTATGGGGAGATGGGAGGAAAGAGTCCATGCTTTGATCAAAGTTAAAGAGTATGAGCAATGCTTTGCAGAAGAAGAAAAAGAAGCCCCCAACTCCCTGCTTAGATGAGGTAGCACCTCAGGGGACAGCCCAATAACAAAACTTCCTTTCCAGGGAGGATTATAAGAAAAAGAGGGCTCTTGGAGGGTAAAGAGAATCCCCAAACTCTCCAGCTACATCAGAGCTGGAACAGGACCTCCTGCTTCCAGGCTAAGGCTGAGGGGCAGAGGCTGCTAAGATTTATTGATAAGAGCAGCCTAAAGAGGAGACCGAAGAATTGTAGGAGAGGATTAACTCAGGGACAAAGTAACCAGAGGAAAAACAAGGATTAGCCATCAGTGACAAGTGGGCCTTGGCGGGAGTCTCACATAAATTGGGCAGCAAAAGAACAAGAAAATTGGAGGCCAAAGGTTGAGTTGCCAAACCCAGGAGCCACAGCCAGACTGACCTCAGAGAATCCACAGAGCCTGACCTCTGGTTACCCCATGTCGGACAAGAGACTTGTTCCTGAAAAGTGGTATGCACGTCAAACACTGGCAAAGGGAGGCATGTCACAAACCCGAAGGGAGTGAATCACTTCATTGTTGTGGGTTCTCCAAGAAGCAGCCCCCGAGACAAGGATTTAAGTGCAAGTGGTTTATTGGGACCTGAAGGGGAAATGAGCAGGGACGTGGAGAAATGAGACAGGCAGGACAGGCAGTTAACAAAGGGTGAGTTATCCGTCAGCAACCAGGGGAGGCAACTGAAGCTTAATCCCATAGGCATTTTGGCAGGTGCTGGAGGCCTGCAAAAACCACACTCCTAGATGCCCAACAACAGGGGATTATAGGAACTAATGACAGGCTATGCTTTCAACAGAAAGCCATGGAGAAAGAGAGAGAGAATTTAAAAGTAATTATTTACAAGTAATTTTTCACACCAAACAAAACTTTCACTTATCTGCTCTTTCTCAGATTTTTCCATAATGCACACAGATTACTTGCTGAACGAAAGTGATAGGACACTCCCCAAAAAGGAAAAAGTACAGTTCCTAAAAGTTATAGGAGAATTTGCCAGATAAAGGAATTCTAAGGCAAATCCTTCTGAAAACACAAAAGCTCCCTCCAATAAGGTCAGCACGGTCCCCCTGTTTATGTGTTTACAAAAACACAGTTTGAAGGAGGGGTGGGATATTTCCATTTAGACGGTTGGCTTCCAGCCAGGTTCACCTCTCCCTGTTACCTGAGAAAGCCAGGAAATTGCTGGGTTTGACAGTCGCACAACCCCCAAGTCCAAGCTGCTCTCCTGACCACCTATGTCATCCCAAGATGGGGCACCACCACTCTGTGCACCCCCCCCATCTAGCTGTAGCCTCCAAAGAGTCAATTCTGGTGTCCATCTTGCCCTACCTTTCCCATCAGGCCTACAGCCTGGGGCCCAGCGTGAAAAGCTGGAGCCTAGTTCACCAAAGTCTAACCTAGCGGAAGCCTCAAAGGCTGTGTGATTGTGACAGATCTTATGGGGCAGGGCCAACCTGATGGGCAGTCTGCTCAGTGTCACTGTGGGACACGCTTCTCCCTGAGAAACCAACACAGGAGTATGGGGAAAATCCCAGCTCCTCCATCATCCAGGGCCATAGAGTGCCTTCCTATTGGATGGCAGCCATGGCAGTTTTGAATATTCCTGCTCAGTCTGAGATGGGGGGCTTGAATTGTCTGAGAATCATAACGGGTGAGGTAAGGTTGGGAGATGCATTATCCTTCCATCCGCTCCAGATACAAAGACCCTTAGCTCCGGACACAGCAGGAAAGGAGGCCCAGTTCCTCTAGGCCCTTCTCCCACCAAACTAATGGGTCTCTTCCTTCATCCAGACACCAGCCTCCTTGCTCCTTGATCCCCCTCCACTCCTCAAGTGGCCATCCCACATATCCCCTACTTCTCACACATATACATTTTATCTCCATCCTCTTCAAAACTTTCCATCAAAGTGCACATTTTCTCAGTGCCTTGGTTCAGCCTGATAGTCACAGAAGAAAAAGATCTAGTCGACCAAGTCATACTAAGTATTAATGAATAAGAACACCTCATTTATTAGGCCAAGGGCATGAATCCCCAATAGCTAATTTTTACCCATTTGGTAGCAGGTCAGTAGGCAGAGATTTGTTTTGTTTTGTTTAATGCCTCCCTAGAAAAAAAAATCCCAAACCAGATCACCTAGCAACAGGGAACTGGGTTCTCAATGTAAAAACAAATACTGCCAACCAGAATCTCAAAGACGCATAGTCTACTGGAACTTTAAGGGAATCTGGAGACTACAGAATAATAATGACAACAGTAGTAAACGTGTATTGAGTAAATTTTATACTGCACCAATTATGTTATCTGATTCAATCCATACAACGATCTTAGGAAGTACATGTGATGATTCTCATTCCCATTTGATAGATGAAGAAATTGGAGAGGTAAGTAATTTTCCGAAGGCTATAGTGCAACTAAGGAAACTAGGGTTTGAACCCTGAAAGTCTGGCTTCAGGCTCTAGATTCTTCTATTATGCATTACTTTCTTCCACCTACTCTTTAAACTGAGCTTACATGGGATTGGAGGTGGGAAGAATGATGAGTGAATGGCCAAGTCCAGACTCTCCCTCCTTCTCAGCACAACTTCTCTTTCACCAGAAAGCAGGAAGTGCAATTCTATGAGTCACAGAGTGCAGAGGGATACAGCAGAGCTCCTGACAGTTACTTCTAACTAACTGGTATTTAAATGTCTTTTTACCATGACAACTTTTGTTCAAGTGAAATGTTACTTGGACGTCCAATATAACCTGCAGATAAAAGCGAGTTACTCTGGTTGAAGTTGGGAGGGGCAGCCCAAACTTGAATCTTAACCCTGCATTCTTGGCTCCTGCGGCTCTTCTATGAAAACCCTACAACTTGAAAAGCACATTTTGAAAATCACTCCCTGCTATAGATTGCAAAAGCAGCCGAAAATCTTTGTAGCTCTTTCCATCAAGAGGTGAAGTCCATTTCTCTACTCCTAGCATTGGAGCTAGACCGGCTTTCAGCAGTGGAATGCTGTAGAAGTGACGTCATCTAAGTCCAGGCCTCAAGAGACTTTACACTCTCTTGTACTTGCTCTCGGAATCCTACCACCGTAGGAGCAAGTTCAGGCTGGCCTGCTGGGTGAGAGAGCCCCCTGTGGCCTCAGTCATCCCAGCCAAAGCCTTTGTCGTCATCCCAACCAAGCCAATTCACCAGCTGACCATAACCACCTGAGAGCAGCCAAGCCCAGCCCAGACCAGGGGACTGACCAGCTGAGGGAAGCCCAAAATGCTGACCTACAAAACTGTGAGCTACGTAAATGGTCTTGTTTTAAGGTACTAAGTTTTGGAGTGGTTTGTTGGGTAGCAACAATTAACTGATACAATTCTCTATAGAAAAATGCCAAAATGATGCCATGACCTTCCTCTCAGGTCTCAAAAGGTGGGGAAATGGCACAGCAAGGAGTCCCTCCCCAGAGCATGCCCTAGCTTTACCAATCCACCTGTGCCTTCAGATGTGGTAGGCCGAGGAGACACATGTCCCCGTCTGTCGTAACTTCAAACAGAATTACAATCACTGAGGGGAAAAACAACAACAACACTCCATTACTTGGCCCCAACAGGGCTAAACTTCCGTCTAGAGAATTCCATTCAGAATCCACCTGTGCGGAAAAAGAGAATGTCCCTGTTCCCCAAAGGTGCCTCCAAGCTCACGGCATTCTCAAAGCCTGGGGTGGAGGAATAAGTGGCAGAGAGAAGGAGAGAAAGTCTTAAATGTTAAATCTAGCACATTAAGGTTGCTCAGAACATGCCAAAAAAAATGTAAATGAAAATGTTCAGCCACAGTGGGAGAGATCCAGGCCCAAGGCCCCGGGTTGATCTTTCAGACTGCCGGGCACACTGCAAAGCTGTCTCCATTTATTTACTTCTAATTGAAAGCTGGCGTGCTGAGGGTTACTCTACCCAGGCGTGAAGTGTAGCCATCCGTGAAAGATCTCCCAAGACCTCTCCCTTTACGGAGCATCCTTCATGTGCTTAAAAGGGAAAATGTCATGGGGACACTAAATTAAAACTCAGTTTTGTCTTTGAAAAATAGATTCAATCCTCAGTAGGATGTGGTTGGAGAGATACCAGCATTAGCATAATTCCTTAGTGCACTTTATAGGCCAATCAGAATAAAAGGATATTCAGAAATCTGCCAGGAAAAAAAAAAGGTCTCATGGGGTTCACACATGCTAACTCTCACAGATCAACACTCCTGGGACTCACAGTTGACAATGGATGGTTTTCTCAGGGAGATTTTACCTCTTATGGGGTGGTTTCGACACCGTTGATCAGCCGGTGGTAAATACCTTCCAGGAAAAACAAACTGACTTGCTTTCGAGATTGTTAGCCATATACAAGTACTTTAGTTCACTCACTCCCTTCATTCATTCCATAAATACTTATTTGGTCCCTGAGGGGTACAAGACACAGTTTTGGCTACTGGACATATGACTGTGAATAAGATAGCCCTCCTCAAAGCCTGCCATATACCAGGAAGGAGAGACAGGCCAACAAGTTAAGACAGTTCTCCATTTACATAGGGCTCCCTCTGGAAAACCTTCTGTGAGTCAGTTTTGGACATAAGCCAGAATCGTTTATAATTCTGGACCCATTCAGCACGTATGCATACAATGGCAGTGGAGACATTTGAGCACACACAGGGCTCCAGCCTTTTTTCTTAGGCAAACTTTACCATCAGCATGTAGAGGTAAAGAACGTGGGCACTGGAGTCAGGCAGACCTCTGGCTATTGGCTCTGTCTGACCATTGGTGTGGTCTTGGGCAAGATGCCTGACTCTCAGACACATTTCCTCATTGGGAAAATGAAGACAAAGGCAGTGCCATAGCAGAGAATGCTGCCTTATGTTATTCTTCCCTTCCTTCTTAGTTACAGAGTCTTGGCATTACTGAGGGTCACAGTGAGCCCAGCTAAAAGACTACCTTGATCAGCTTCTCTTATATCTAGGTGTGGCCATGGGAGCAATCTCTGGGCCATGAGACATAAAGGGAAGTTGTTGGGTGGAATTTCCAGGAAAGCACTGGCTACAAAGCACTGGCTACAAAGGCACTTTAAAAAATCTGTTGGATCTCCTCCTCTTTTTCTATGTCAGAAATATAGACATAATGGCAGGAGTTACAGCAACCATACTGGACCATGAGGTGAGCTTGAAGATGAAAGCCATGAGGAAAACACAAGAAGCCTGAGACTCTGATGATCATGGAGCTACTATTAAGCTCATGGCTGCCAAATTATAGGATTTTTGTGTGTGAGAGAAAAATTTGTATCTTTTAAAATAACTGTTATTTATGGTCTCTTACTAAGAAACTGAAGGCGATCCCTAATACAAGTAGCTTTTAGTGTTACAATGCGAATTGAATGAAGCCATTTGAGTAGACCAGTGAGCCCAGTGTCTCACCCACAGTGAACTCAGAAAAGTTCACAGTGAAGAGTTCACACTGTCATTATACACATAAGAAATATTTACATTGTCTTGGTCAGCTCAGCCCGCTATAACAAAATACTAGACTGGGTGGTTTATACAATAGGCATTAATTTCTTACAAGGCCAGTACCTGGGAATTCCAAGTTCAAGGTGCTGGCCAATTTGATTTCTCACAAAAGTCCTCTTTCTGCTTGCAGATGGCTAACTACTTGCTGTGGCTTCACATGGTAGAGAAAAGGAGAGAGTTCTGTTCTCCATTCCTCTTCTTAAAAGGACACCAATTCTCTCATGAGGGCTTTTATGACTTCATCTAAAACTAATGATCTTCCAAAGACCTCACATCCAATACCATCTCATTGGGGGTTATTTCCTAGACATCATTCATAACACACATGGACATCAGTTCATAACACACATGGATCCTAGCAGAAGCTTTAATTATAGTCAGTTTGCTTAAATTAGATTAGCGTGAATAGGAAACCTCTTGGATTATAGTTAAGAGTCCTGAGATTATGATAAAGGGAAGTCAGGATCCTGGATAAATGGAAGTTCAATGTGATGACTAGGGATTCGAGATTGTGTCCATAAGACATTCTTCCTAGCAGCACTTAGATGGGAGGGCCCCGCCCCCCATTCATCAAAGCCACTACTAATTCATGAGAGTAAAACCACATCATCTGATTAAAGAAAGAAGAACTCAAATAATGAAATCAATGGGCAAACCACACATCCATCTTGTGTTTCCTACTTTGCTTCGTAGATGACCAAAGCAATAGCAGGAGACCTTATGGAGTACTTGCCTTATGCCAGGCTCTGTTCTAGGTCTTGCCTTGGAATGAGTCAGTCAGGGCCAACAAAAGCAGAGTCCACACTCAAAATGGGAGTTTTGAGAGCTCAATAGAGAGGCCATTTGCAAAGGTGTGGGCAAGAAGTAAAGAAACCACAGAGAGAGTACAGCACCTGGGGGTCAGTAACAATGGGGGTGTCACGCCCAATCCACAGCCTTAAGCCATAAGGACACAGAGCAGTTACCAGATCCCATAGAGAGGGCCAACAGGCAAAAGCCAGGACCTTTAATGGCAGGACACAACCAGCTCACAATGACCCTACAGAATTGAACCTGACCTACTCCTCTCCTGCTCCAACCTCATATTTTTCACAGGCTGAAACCTTTCAGAAACTTGAAAACAGTGTCACCCATGATCAATCAAGTCAGCCTCCCAGACATAGAACAATGGAAAAGGGTGAAGAGTGAATCTGGAGGGGTCATGGCCTTATTCTTTCCATCTTCCACAACCATCTTATGAGGTAGACACAATTATCACCTCTATTTTACAGAAAAGGAAACCAAGACTGGGGGGGGGGATAAGATATTGAAACTGTTTATATATTTAAAACATATAATTTTATAAAGATATACAATGTGGATTCCCTAGAATGAGACAGTAAACTATTACTGAAGCTACTCAAAATAAGGTATTTCTACTGAATGTACACAAGTCTACATCAGAGCTTAATAGCCCACACCCTTATGAGAGGCATACCCTGATTATCTCTATTTTACTTTGAAGAAGCACAGGTTTAATGAGGCTGATTAAATCAGGTGACCTCTAGCATCCTCTGAAATCAAATGACCTCTAGGATCCTCTGAAATCAAAATAGTCCTTAATTCAGTGATTACTTGTACCATTACTTTGACTCAGAAAAGTACAAGAAGCCCCCACTTTCAGATCAAAAAGGAAGAAGTAAAACTGTTCCTATTTTCAGAAGACATGATGGGCTACATAGAAAATCTTAAGGAATCTAGAAAAACCCCCTACAACTAGTAAATGAGTTCAGCAACATTTCAGGATAAAAGATAAACATACAAAAACAATTGTATTTCTATATACTAGTAATGAACACATGTAAACCAAAATTAAAAATACAATAAAATTCAAAATCACAAAAAATATGTATAAATCTAACCAAATGTACAGAACTTCTTTTTAAAGATTTTTAAAATTTATTTGAGAGAGAGAGATTGAGAGCACAAGCTGGGTGAGGGCAAAGAGAGAAGCAGACTCCCTGCTGAGCAGAGAGACCAATGTGGGACTTGAACTCAGGACTCTGAGATCATGATCTGAGCCAAAGGCAGATGATTACCTGACTGAGCCACCTAGGTGCCCCCATGTACAGAACTTGTATGTGAAAACTATGAAACATTGAAGAAAGAAATCAAAGAACATCTACATAAATGGAGAGACATACCATGTTCATTGATGGGATGACTTAACAGAGTAAAAATATCAATTCTCTCCAAAGGGATACACAGGGTTAATGTACCTCTATCAAAATCCCAGCAAGACTTTTTACAGATAACAGCGAGCTTATTTTAAAATTGATATGAAAAGGCAAAGAAACTAGAAAGCTAAATCAATTTGGAAAAAGAATACAGTGGGAGGAATCACTCTGGTTGTATGACTCATTACAATAATCAATACTATGTGCTTTATTAGAGGGACAGACCCATAGATCAATGGAACAGAACAGATAATTCAGAAATAGACCAACACAGGTACGGCTAACTGATTTTTTACAGAGGTACAAAAGCAATTCACTGGAGAAAGATGTCTTTACAAATGGAGCTGGGGTAATTGCACACCAATAGGCAAAACAAACAAACAAACAAAAAAAATCTTGACCTGTAACTTGTATCTCACACCTTGCATAAAAATGAACTTGTAAACGATCATGTAAAACTCTAAAACTATTAGGAGAAAACATAGGAGAAAATCTTCAGGACTTAAGGCTCGGAGAAGAGTTCTTAAACTTGAGATGAAAAGAACAATTCATAAAAGAAAAAAAATCAATACATTGGGTTTCACAAAATTTAAAACTTTGGTCTGGGAAAGACATTGTAAAGAGGGTGAAAAAGACAAACCGCAGAATAGAGAGAATTATAAGCCACATTTCAGACAAAAAACTCCTATCTGGAATATATTAAAGAATTTTCAAAAGTCGACAATAAAAGAATAAATAAGCCAATTAAAAAATGGGCCAAGGACATGAAGAGAAATTTCACTGGAGAGGATATATGGATGTCAAATAAACACATGAAAGGATGTTCAATATAAGAAACCATTAGGGAAATGAAAATTAAGACATCACTACACACCTATCAGGGTGGCTAAAATAAAAATAGTATGACACCAGTTGTTGACAAGGTTGCAAAGAAACTGAAACTTGTATGCAGTGCTGTTGGGAATATAAAATAGCAGAGACACTCTGGAAAAGTTTGGCGGTTGCTTCTAAAATTAAATGTGTAACTACCATGCAACCCAACAATTATACTCTTTGTGGCTGATCTCAGAGAAATAAAAATTTATGTCCACAGAAAAGCCTGTAGCAGCTCCATTCATAATTATAGCAGCTTTAGTCCTAATAGACCCAAACTGGAAACAACTAAAATCTCCCCTAATAGGTGAGCAGTGAAACAAATTGTGTGGAATTTGTTTCCTTGGAATACCTTGGAATTCTACTCAGCAACAAAACAGAACAAACTATTGACACATCAAACAATTTGGATGGATCAGGGGAGCACTGTGTTAAGTGAAAAGAGACAATTTCAAAAGGTTATATAGGGGGGGCACCCGGATGGCTCAGTGGGTTAAGCCTCTGCCTTCAGCTCAGGTCATGATCTCAGGGTCCTAGGATTGAGCCCCGCATCAGGGTCCCTGCTCAGCAGGGAGCCTGCTTCCTCCTCTCCCTCTGCCTTCTTGTGATCTCTCTCTCTCTGTCAAATAAATAAATAAAAATCTTTAAAAAAAAGGTTATATAAAATATACTCTCATTGATATATAACATTCTTGAAATGATGAAATTGTAGAGAGAAAGATAGATTAATAGTTGCCAGGTTTAGGGATGGCAGGAAGGGGGAAATATGTGACTAAAAATGTAGCATAAGGGAGCAGAATGATTTCTGATGGAACAGTTTTATATGTTGATTGCAGTGCTGGTTACTGAAATCTGCACATGAGAAAATGGCTTAGAAGTGTACATACACATTGTACCAACGTCAATTTCCTGGTATTGATATTGTACTATAGTTATATTTAAAAAAAGGAAGTCTTCACCATCAACAATAGAAATCTGTGCTGAATTTATGAAACTCCTTCCAATGAAATGTACCACTGCAGTAAGTTCTTCCATTTGGAGACACTGAA
The DNA here is from genome assembly GCA_002007465.1 of Ailurus styani. Lineage (NCBI taxonomy): Eukaryota > Metazoa > Chordata > Mammalia > Carnivora > Ailuridae > Ailurus > Ailurus styani. The sequence continues at coordinate 264,590 of LNAC01000569.1, read as the reverse complement.
GTGGCTAACATTAGCGAGAAGAGCACAGATAATCTAAAATCAGAGGCCACCATATTGTACTTTCTCAATTGCACTCCTGGCCATCACGCCCCAGATTCCTTTTTTCATCCCTTCTCTGTAACCCAAAATTTTTTTTCGTAGGAAAAACAAAAGCCTTCCCTGGAACCATGACTTTTCAAGTATTATTGGCCACCGTATTAGTTAGAATTCTGTCAGAACTAGAAGAAATCTAGAAAGAGGCCAAAGTTAAAAAGGAAATCTATTGGTTCATGACCTATGCTAAGGCTGGCTTCCAGTATCGATTGATTCAGGCCCCAGAGGATGTCAAAAGGAACCAGCTTCCCTTTCTATCTTGACTCTGCTCCTTGCGGTGGGCCCCATTCTAAGCTCCATGTGATTGCGAAGTGACCATCAGCAGCAACTTTCCAACATCCTTACAACCACAAATCCAGCAGAAAAGCAGAATTCCATTTCAGTAATTCTAATGAAAATTCTAGAATTGAGTCTCGTGGGCCCTGACTGGCATGCCAAAGATCCTATGGTCACTATGACCAAGGGAATGTAGTTTTCCAATCAGCCAGGTTTGGGTTGGCCCCTCCTACAACATGTGGACTGAGGCTGGGTAAAGGAAAATCCCCCAGAAGTATCAGGACTGCTGTTCAAAGAAGGGGGAAGAACACAGGGAAGTGAACCCTGTCCACTATGGTCATCAACACCATTGCCAAAAGATGAACATGGGGATTTGGGGACATGTATGTAACCTGCTCCCTCCACCTCCCCAGCAGTCCCCTCCCACCTCAGCTTTCCTTCTAACTTGGGAAAGGGGTGCAAAGGTGGAATACATGCCCCTCAACACAATCACCTTCAGGTTTCCACTCAATTCCTGGAGAATTCCTTTCCGTGTCCTTAGTCTGAGTTAGAATGTTGCCTTCTCCATGAAGCCAGCCATCTCTAATGAAATCCACACTTCCTCAGCTGTCCCAAGAATAAAAATTCTCATCTGTGGACTCACAGTACTTTGTACATACATTATTGCCATTAAAGTGTTTTTTCATGTATCAAAATTATTTATTTACACAACCATCCCTCATATTGTACATTCACACACATACACATGCTCACACCTACCAGGTCAGAAGCTGTTTGAGAACAGAGATTAGTTTTGTTCATTCCGAGTCTCTAACATGCTGTTTAACATGTGGAATGATATTCAGAAATGTTGGATGGATGGATGGATGGATGGGTGGATGGATGGATGGATGGATGGATGGATGGATGGAAGGCCTCTACAGTTCTTGACCATCAAATACAAGGACCAGCATGCATGTGGAGATTTAGTTCATCAACAGCATTTAGCAAACTCCTATTGTGTATACAGCAGACACAAACTATTGAAAATAAAGTTAAATCAGTAAAGGGAGAAGCAATCATATGCATATTCTGCTTGTTTTAAAATAGAAAAATCTTGACATAGGCATTGTTTATGGATTCTCATGAGAAAGTAACACCATCAGCTAGGGGAAAGCCCACTCAGGAGGGCTATGAAGCCACAGTGATATCTGGAAAATATGTGCTGAGTTCGCCCCTTTGAGCACAAATGCCCAGCACAGTCCAAGGGCATAACCTTGAGTTGTGAAAGGCCAACTGAGAAGTCAACTCAATAAGATAGAAAGTCCAGGGCTTGAGTCTTAACTCTGCCCTTTACAATGGAATCCGTCGGGTGATTCAACTATTCGGAGCCTCCATGTTCTCAGCTGTAAAATGGGGATGATTACCCCCTGAACTATCTAGGCGGCTCAAGCCTTAACTTCTCTGCTGTCCCTGATTCCTCCCTCTCCTCCTTCACATGCAATCTATCAGCAAGCCTACCAGTGAAAAATGTCCAGAATCCAAGTACATCTCTCCGGGTTGTCACATTGGTCTGAGCCACCATTAACTATGACAAGTACCCTCGGGATCCAATTCCTGAGGTGCCAATAGTGAGCAGTGGAGCCCAGTTGCAAACAGTTGTCTGTTGGTTCCCTTTGGGAGGGGAAGGAGACGCACACCCTGAGGTCTGCTGTAGCTTCCTCGCTTCCTTAGCCCTGTCTTGGCCCTCCCAACCCCCTTCTCCACCCAGAACCCAGAGTGATGGTACAAAATCAAGGCCTGGCCTCTGCTGCCCAAGCTCCAGAGGCTTCCACTGTGGCCCAGGAAGACTTCAGTGCCTGGCCCAGCTTCTTCTCACCTCCACTCTCTGCCCTGAGCGTTCCATGGCTCCAGCATGCCGGCCCTCAGTCTGCTCCCTGGGGGTGCCAAGCAGGTTTGCACCTTGGAACTTAGCCTTCATTCTTCCCTCTGTATCTCTGCAACTTGATCCCTGGTGTCCCTCAGTTTTCAACTCGATGAGGCCTTCCCTGATCACCCATGCAAATAAAACAGCACTGGCGTCTTTCTGTCACCTGTGTTTGATTTTCTTCACAACACTGATACTACTTGGAAACTTTGTTTGCTTAATTGCAGGTAAACTAGAATGTATGCTCCACAAATGCAGTGATACAATTTGTCTTATTCATGGATGTGTCTCTGGACCCTAGAATAGAGCCTGACACATAGTAAGTGCTCAATAAATATTTGATAAATAAAAGAAGAAAGGAAAGGAGGGGGGAGGGAGGAGGAAGGAGGGAGAAAGGGAGCACATCCCTCAAAGGGTGATTATAAAGACCCCATTAGAAAATTCTCATAAACCACTTAGCACAGTGCCCGGCACTCAGGAGCTACTTAATACACAGTATTATCATTCAGTTATTAGGCGAGAAGAGCAGGCAACAAGGACACACACACACACACACACACACACACACACACACACACACACACACACACATGCTCCCACACAAGAAAAGAAAGCAAAAAAGTCTCCCCTCTTTCCCTGGACTCACCTGGCTTCTGAAGAGCATATTCAAGCCCTCTGACTAAGCAACAACCCCTTTGGCTTCCCTGGAACTAATGCTTGAACCTAGTTCAGACCCCGGGGGTTTGGAGTTCATTTTCTTTTAGCAAACTGTCGCCTTTTCTTTTCTAAGGGAAAAAATAAAATACAAAAAGACACTCACATAACATCTTGGAGATCAAATGGCTCTTGGAAAACTGCATTTTGATGAGTGAGGGAATCAAAACCATATGGATTAAATTCTCCTTAGATCTCCTAAGGGAGGATGGGGGCAGGAACAGGGTAAGGGTAGGGCTGGCTGGGAAATTCAGCATCAATTTTTCTGAACACAGAGCTGGTTCATGAAGGAGAGTCTGAGATGTAGCTGGTCCTTCAAAGCAGTTTGCTGACCACATGCCAGCTGACTCAGAAGAGAAGGCAATATAAAAGTGTTTTGTTTGTTTCCCAATACTCCTGTTTCTTTTCTCCCGATGTGGCCCCGTCCCACCCCACCCCACCCCCAACGGGGCTGATGTTGGGGTCTTGTCATTGACCGGGAAAGAGTAGTGGCTGGACACGAAGTTTGTACAATTTCTCCCAGAAAGCAACCTCTCAGCCTTTCCCTGAGACAAGAGTCTGAAATAGCCGCTGAAGCCAAATATTTGTAATCAGGTACTTAGATGAGTGTCATTCTTTTTTTCTTCTTTCTTTCTTTCTTTCTTTCTTTCTTTCTTTCTTTCTTTCCTTCTTTCTTTCTTTCCTTTCTTTCATGGTTGTACTTCTATCTGCATTTTGCTGATCTGGGCAGGTTGCAGAAGCCAGACTAAGAGATGCATGCAGCGTGATTCACACTGTCATTTGCTGGGAGAGCAAATCTAGCGGGGCAAGTGCTTCCAACATTTTTACTTCAATCACAGAGAAACCTCAAAAGCAGTTTCCTCTGTTCTTCTCCTAATCTCCTGAAAGCAGGTGACACTGCTGACCACCAGGCTGGGGGACGCACTGGTGGAGCATTTACATAGCACTCGTCTGACTTCGTCCTCCCCAACCACGTCCAGGGAGGTGCTCCTCTTGTTCTCATTTTACAAGTGAGGAGACGAGGCAGAGAGGGGAAGCAAGGGACCTGAGGTCACACAGCTCCTAATCAGCAGAGCTGGGATTGGAGCCGAGGGTCTGCCTATGCCAGAGCCTGCACTCCTGACCATCATTTCCCTCCAAATACCCTCCACGTTTGGGATTTGTGTCTTTGCTTTTGCTGTTCTTTCTTGCTCTTCCTACCTTTCCTCCTGGCAACCTGGCAAAAATCTGCCCCACGCTCCACGTGATGGCTCGTGTGTCCATGGAGTCCTTTGGGAAACTCCCACATTGGTTGGGACTTCTTCCACCTTTGACCTCCGGGACACCTGGTGCCTTCTGGGGCTGCCCAGCCCATTCTGTGTCACAAATTCAGCTGGGCATGATGGCTAGGCAGCTTGGCTTTAGACGATGAGACACACCTGCCCTTGTTCCCCCGCTGGGACACTTTAATGGACGAACCACTCCAAGGGGCAGATTGCTCATCTGAGGAAAAAGGCAATGAGCTGGTGGGAGCAAGCCACGAGCTCATCTATGCAGGGCACAGCTCGAGCACGCGATCCATGTCGGCTGCTGCCTGTTGGAGCTCTCCCACCTGACCGCAGATTTCTCCAAGGAAATGGAATAGTCACTGATTTAGGCAGTGATTGCATTAGGCATTTCACTAACTGAGTTTAAAGAAGAAGAGAGGAGAGAGGGGCGGATGGGGACGGCAGACAGAAAGATGGCTCAGAGGGAATAAGGGAGCCGATGCACACTGAGCCCTTGTCCTGTGCCAGGGTTTCCAGAACTAACTCATTTCCTCCTCACAACAACTCTGGGATGTCAGTGCTGTTATTACCCTCCTTTTACAGATGAAGCAGCTGAGGCGCTGCTTCAGGGACTGGCCCATAGCCATGGATTTAGTAATGCAGAGTCAGGATTTGAACCCCAGTCTTCTGAGTCCAGAGTCCAAGGACTTACCTGCTAAACCAGATTGCCCCTAAAAGAAGGGATTTTATAGCTTTCAAATGGCAATTAAACAGAAAGGCTGGAAGTATCCAGTCTGGATTGGTGGGTATTTAGGAGGTACAAATGTTGGGTACAAGTTTACCAACACTTTGCTGGGAGTTCATCCAGTGGGAGGACAGCCATGTGGGCTTTGTAGTTGCACACAGACTAGCTAATGAAACAAATAAAACTTCAGCTGCGGAGAGGATACAGGTGGGATCCGTGTATATATTTTATCACTCTTTATGTCATTTCATGGTTTGTTTTTATTGAAGAACTTGATTTGACACATACATCAAGGTTAGGTTTAGCAAACAAATTCAAGACTGGAGAAAACTTGAGAGATCAATATGATGATGAAACATCTAAATTAGTCCTGAAAAGGTGGGGGATCGAGGAAGTCTTCCAAGAGGAAGGGACAGACAGGCTGAGACCAGGAGGGTAAGAGTTGGCTTCATGAGGAACACACCATGGGTAGCTTCACTCAGTAGCCATTTCCAAACCCTTCTTCCTCTCGTCCTCCACAACAGAGACTTGAAGAGCTAGAAGCTTCCCAGCCTCCCTTGAAGTCAGAGGGGTCTACATGACCACTTGCAGCCAATGCAACTCTAAGAGAATTCTGCTGGAGGTTTTTCTGGAAAAAAATATTTACTTTTCTCATGAATGAGACAGAAAAGGCTGGTTTAGCCCTTTCCCATTCTTTCTGCCTTGAATGTGGGTGTAATGCCTGGAGCGACAGCAGCTACCTTATGACCATCAGGCAATAGGGTGGAGACAACAAAAAAGAAAATAGCACAGAGCCAGCCCTGTCATCATCAGGCTGCTGCAGCATGCTAGGGGCTGCCTATCTCCCCATTTCCCATTATGTGACCCAAAAATGAGCCATTATTTGAACCCCTCTAAGTCCAATTTTTTTCATTGCTTACACTCAAAAGCATTTCTAACTCATCTACTAGACAAAGTAGGAAAATAATTACAAAAAAAGATGAAGTTTTCAAGGCAGAGGGTCTAATATGTGCAAACTGTGGTGAGAATTACACTGGAGAATCCCACAAGGGCTACACATGCCCGGCCTTTTACAGCTTGTAAGTTTAGCCTTTGGACATTATCCATAACAATGGGGCATCATGGAAAGCCTGTGTGTGTGAGCAGCTGAGATGAAGTTACATTCTAAAAACCCCCTTCTGAAAAAATAAATAAATAAAAATAAATAAACAAAAAGACCGTTCTGGTCTGAGTTCATTCATTCAGTAAATACTTTACGAGCATGGAAAAGTAGATTGGTAGAACCACTTTGGAAAATCATTTTTGAAGTATCTCTTAAAACTAAATATCCACTTCTCTACAGCCCCACTATCCCACAGCTAAGTACACATGAAAAGGCAATGAAGGTACATGCCCACCAGAGGATTACTCCAAGTATGTCCATAACCCGTAAGAGCCGTAAGTGGGGAACAACCCAAATGCCCACCCAGGTGATAAGACCTAACTGATTTGCTGGCCTCCTCATGTAATGGAAAACTACCTAGCAATAAAGAAGAATGAATTGTTACCACACACAACCACATGAAGAATCAGAGCCCTAATGATGAGCAAAGCAGCCTACCGAGAAGAGTAAACAATTGTGTTAGTCTGGGCACTCCAAGGAGATGCCAAGGTTAAATGTCTGAGAGATGACTAAGGCAAACATCCCTGAGCGAAAATAGGTCACCGGGAAAGGCTGGGAACCATGAGACTGTGATGCAGGTCTGCTCCTAGTGAGGGAGAGGAAGGAGGGAAGGAAGACGGGGAGGAAGGGACCGTGTAGTTCTAAGGAAACTCGGCAAGGCTGGTGGGGAGTCCTTGAGCCAAAACTGCCGGTCAGAGGAGTCCCCCATCTCCCAGGAACCGCCCTGCACAAGCGTTCCTAGCGCACCCAGTCAGAGGAAGGAGCAGCCCTCGGGAAGCGTGTTCTCCCACAGAGGAGGTGAGATAATTCAGAGCCCAGCAGAATCGGCTGTAGGTCAATTCCCATGGTCAAAGATCCGAGAGATGCATTTTCATGACAGAATGAGGGAAATCAGTGTTCAGTGATAAAAGAACAGTGGTTACTTCCAGAATGAGTAGGGTTGGGGCTATGAGAGAGAGGGCATGAGGAAGACTTCTGGACTGACTGGAAATGTTCACTGTCTTGATGGGGGTGGTGATTGTGAGTAAACACCTTTCAAGATCCCACCTAAGGTTGTGCACTTTGTACAAAAAAATAGGTTCATACTGAGCAAATGGCACCAAATGCCGGGCTCAGCCCTGGGCACACAGGAGCAACTAGAGCAGACAGGGATGCTGCCCCCGAGGGGCACACACCGGAAGCATGGTCTGGAACATCACCCCGCAGTGTCCCTGCTGAGGTGAGGAACGGCAGTGAGCCCAGGGCACACAAGCCTGTCTGTGGATGGTCAAGTCCAAGAAGCGTTTCGCCAAAGACTCTTGAAAAGAGAGAGTAAAGCAAAATGACAGACTTTGCAAGAACTAGAATAGTAGATATAAAAGCAAGTCAGGAACCATTGGAACTGCTTGAAAGGAAAACGGTTTTGGAGAGATCAGACAGGGAAGAATTCTGTGTGGCAGTTCACCGCTGGGACCTCCGGGAGCCCCGAGCCCTGGGAACTGTGTCTTTCCTGGAGTCAAGCTTCTTGCTCTGTAGCCGGCAATCAGTTTCCTTTGCTTTACAGGGATCCACTGGGAAATTATGTCTGATATTTTCCAAAGCCCAGAAAAGGTTTCACACCTTTGTGAGGGCTACTAGGAGGCAGGTAAAAGAATGCAGGGTCTAGAGAGAAGGGGTGCCAATTAGGGCCACTTAGGACTAAATTGACCTGTCATTTGGCAGGAATGCAAAATAGAACTCACCCTGTTTTGGATAACTGAGGATTTCTCCTGTGACTTCATTTGCTCACCGAAAGTTCTCTATAGAAAAGTGTTGGTATCGATCATCCCTCAGGGAATGTTTTTTATTTTTTCATCCCAAATGACTTCTGTGTTTTTCCAGGGCTTCTAGTATCAGCCCTTAATTTTTTCATTTTCAACTTAAGATGGCGATGTTGACTGTCAGGCTTTGAAACAAAACATGTAAATATATATATATATATATATATATAGTTTCAAATCATCATGCCCTCAAAATGTGAGCTCCCCACAGCTTTCCAGAAGGAAGAACTATGAATAGAACATTTTACACTTGTCTAACTTTTCCTAGGCTTTTTTTTTAAACTGTCCTATCTTCTCAGTCTGTGATAAATGCAAAAAAAAAGTATCTCTCCAATAATTTACTGTGTTGAGATGGCAGTGTGATTGAGTCACCCAAGTTAAGCACTTCAGGAAAATTTCTATCAGGTGCCATCGTGTTCTCTGGCCTAAGCTTTATTTAAACTCACTGGATCAATCTGAATCAATTTGACATGTACACACTTCAGGGCATGCTTAGTTTCAAATCAATTAAGCTCCTTCTGACTTTATGATTATGAGCCCAAGGTTATAAAACATTAATATAAAAATCACAAATTATATAGTGAAAAGTAAAATCTCCACCCAACATTTCATAAAAATCACCAGAATCATTAGGTAAGCTTCATTAAACAAACAAGGTAAGAGTAATTAGGTGGTAAATTGAGTACAGTGGTTTCCAAAGGCTCTAATTGGGATGGGCCGAACAGTTTAATAAAAGTAAGGAAGCCGGGGTCAAGTGCAGCCTGTGGCGGAATGCAGATCTGAAAACAACTCCTCAGCAGTCTGGGGGCCCTTGCAGCAGGAGCGCAGAGCTCCTCAGAAAAGCAAAGTGGGCTTAACACCTTCTGGTTCTTCCCTGACCTTGGCCAGGCTGCCCTGCACCACCAGACGCAAGATAAGGACCTACTCTTGCCTGGAGCCAGCAGGCAGCCACGTGAAAGTATTGTAAGGATCACGACGTAATGTGATTCCTAACTTCTAGAGTTACTTGGAATTTTTCTCTCCTGGTTTTGGAGCTCAGGGAAAGAAAGTAAAGAGGAGGGACTCAATGAGATTTTCCACTAAAATAATGAGGACTTCTAGGTCCCTTGATAATTTTTATCGTTCTCATTTATCCTAACAATTCCCATGAGGAGGAGGTGGGTTCCCTTAATTCTCGCTATGTTAGACACCAAAGCACAGAAAAGTTAGGTGACTTCTCCCACAGTCACACAGCAAGGAAGGGGCAGAACCCAAATCCAAGTCATTCAGAAAGATGGGTTCTTCGAGTCTGCAGGGTGGAGAGGCCTCCGATATTCACTTATTCGACACGTATTGACTGGGGGCCTTTGCCTCCTCTGTACCAGCTGTTCTAGGGCTAAAGCGCCAAGGAAACCCAAACAGCCAGGTTCCCGCCCTCATGCGACTTTCAGTCCAGGGCAAAGTCTAGTGAAAAGTGAATGAGCAAATTGATAAAGTAAGAGTGATAAAGCTCTGCAGAGCGTGTTCAAAGGGTCCTGTGAGAGTGATTGGTGGCATCTTTCATTGCGTGGTTAACTCTTATGAGGGTGCATATGAGCTTGAACAAGAACAAGGTGCCCACTCTCCTGAATTTAAGGAGAAGGACACTCAGCGCCAAGAGGAAAGACTGGTGCAGAGGCCCCAAGGAATAAATAGGACCCCTGCACCTGCTTCCCCTCTTTCTCTATTTTCCTGCCCTCGAATCTGTGCACACCTTGTGACTTACTCTGACCAGTAGAATGTGATGCAGGGACAGTGTTCTGTTTCTGAGCCTAAGATTCTGGCATTTTCCTTTTTCAGCCTCCTAGAGCTCTGACCCAACCTGTAAAAGGATCCAGCTACATTGCCAGAGAGACCATGCAGAGAGAAGCAGGCACGAGGCTGGCCCCCAGCTAAGGAGCCAGTCCTGCCAGAGAAGGTCCCCAGCCCCGCAGAGCACCCGGCCAAATTGGCTACATGAGGAACCCCACCTGACACCTCAGTGAGACAGTAATGAGCCTCCCAGATGAGCCCCCAGCTAAGCCACAGAACTGTGAGAAAGACCCATGGCTGCTGTTGCAAGTCCCCACACTTTGGGATGGCTTCTTGTGCAGGAACAGATCATTAAAGCAGCCAGTGTAACTGGAGTTAAGTAAAGCAAAGGGTTAGAGGGTAGGACCTGTGAGTCGGGGTGAGCAGATGGGATGTCACTCATGTGATCGGGAGGCCCTGGAAGGTTTAAGGGGTGTGACATGGTCTGACAACTTACACACTTTTTAAGCCTATTCTGACTGTTGTGTGGTAAGTGAATCATGGGGTGGAGAGGGTAAGAAGAAGCGAGGAGACATGAGGTAGGCGGCCGCTGGGGGAATGCAGGCAGACTGAACCAAGGTGGTGGCAGTGGAAATTTAGTGAACCGATTCGCGTCCCGTTTTGGCGATAAAGTCAAAAGGACATGCTGCTAGATGGAGTGTGGTGGGGCTGGTTGGCTGAGGATAACTCTGTGATCTTTAGTTTGAAGAACTCAGCGGATGGTACACAGTTCTCTAAGTGTGCTCCCAGGGGCTCTGACATTTAGCAATGAAGACAGAGGGGATACCAGAGGCAAAGGACAAGCCCGTGAGGTGAGAAGAAAACCCAGAGTCTGTAAGGGTCACAGAGGCCAGGGAATACAGTTGTTAAGGATGAGGAGGAATCAAATGAAGTCAAAGAAGATAAGGACAGATAAGACTGTTGGTTCCAGGAAGTTTGCTGGTGACCCATTGAGTCACTGGTATCCCATGAAGGAAACATCCGGAAGGATTATACATTTCATAAGAATAGCAATTTGTCCTCACACTTCCCTACCCAGTGCCATGATAATATTTAACCCCTTAAGTCTTCTTTGGTCAACACAGGGGTGGAAAGAGAATATAAGAATTCTGAACTGACCGACTTTAAACTTTAAAAGAGGGAGTTTTCCCACAGATGTCATCAAGAAGAATGAAGGCTCAATAGGGAGTATACGGAAATGAGTTACAAGAATGGGGAACAAAAATACAAAGTAAGTTAAGTTTGACATGCATCTTTAATACACGGTCAAAAATACTGTACCTGCTACATCAGTATCTAGACTCTCCCAGGAAAAAGATCAGCCTTGGCTTTAGGAGGGTCTACAGCAATGGTGCTCAACTGGGAGTGAGTGATCCCTCTCCAAGAGCTATTTGGTGATATCTAGAGACATCTGGGCTTACAACTGGGGAGTGCTACTGGCATCTAGTGAGTAGAGGTCAAGGCAGCTGCTAACCATCCTACAGTGCACAGAACACCCTCCACAACACAGAATCATCTGGCCCTAAATGTCAATAGTACCAATCTCAAGAGACCCTGGCTTATAGGTGGTCCCAGTTGTATAGAAAGAAAGTAACCTATCATAAGGCACTCGTGAAGAAAACCAGAAGTTGGAATTCTCTCCTCACCAACTAAGCACCTCCAGCTTGTTTCATACAGGTTTTTTTGTTTTTGTTTTTAAAGATTTTATTTATTTATTTGACAGACGGAGAGATCACAAGTAGGCAGAGAGAGAGGAGGAAGCAGGCTCTCTGCTTGGCAGAGAGAGAGAGGAGAGAGAGGAGGAAGCAGGCTCTCTGCCAAGCAGAGAGCCTGATGCAGGACTTGATCCTAGGACCCTGGGATCATGGCCTGAGCCGAAGGCAGACACTTAACCCACTGAGCCACCCAGGTGCCCTCGTTTCACACTGTTGACCAGACTGTGGAGTTAAGGAGGCCAGGGGTCTCGTTTCAGCCTCTTTCTGGTCATTTGCCTGTGTTTCCTCTGGGACCACAGCCTGTACCACAAACTGCACAGACCTCTCTTCCAGCACAAGAAGAGGGTGTGACCATATTTCCAATACCACTTTAAAAATGATTGAAAAGGAACTCTTTTTATTGGTAGCACTACACATCATGTAACAAGATGGTGTTCAGGGTTAGTGGAATCTTTCCTGTTTTTCTGAAATGTTTGCTAAAGTCAAAGGATAGTAATACCCATCTTCTAAGTGCAGAGATCTGATCTTTGAGAATCAAAAGGAACAGCCACCTCAGAGCTGTCTTTGGGGGTAATTCTCAGGAAAATCACCATCTCCACCACCACCACCATCACCTCCACCATCATCACCTCCACCATCGCCTCCATCACTTCTATCACCATCACCTTCACCACCATCACCTTAATCACCCCCTTCATTACCTCCATCCCCATCACCTCCACCATCATCTTCATCACTTCCAACACCTCCATCACCAGCTTCATCACTTCCATCATCATCACCTCCATCATCTCTATCACAACCTTCATCACCTCCATCACTATCACCTCTACCATCACCGTTATCACTTCCAACACCTCCATCACCACCTTTGTAACCTCCATCACCATCACCTTCATCACCTCTGTCAATGCCACTACCATTACCACTACCACTGCTGTGGAGAGAGGAAGTCATTTTTTTGGGACAGTGCAGGATTTTTGAAGAGAGGCCCTTTCCATTTCTTTTCTTCCCCTTAATGGGGAGTTGTATTCCCACCTCCAGAGCCAGGAGGGGAGGCCCAGAGAGAAGACCTCCTGGTGACTGCAGGTATCTGCAGGCAAAAGTGATTAGAATTCCATTCGCTTACTGGAGGATCTGCTGGCATTCCTTTGTGTGACCAGAAACAGGATGATAGAATTGGAGTAGGATGGCATAGTGGAGTCCACCAGGAAAGAAGGGGGTCAGGAACTCCGTGCTCTAAGTCCCTAGTTCTTAAGAAGTACAGAGGTTGGATGTCACACATGCCCAGAGGCCCTAAAGTTTGCCAAAGAAAGCAGAGGAGCAAGGATTCTTACCATGGAGACCAAGAGGTCCCCATGCAGAGTATGATAGTGGGGCCAGCTAGAAGTTGTGGCCAGATCCAGGAAGGGACCAACAGCATGCAGGGAGGTGTTGGGAAATAGGCTCCTTGCAAGGCCAATGGGACAAAGCCCATAGAACTTTGGGGCAATGGCAGCACTGGGCAACTGGGAAGAAGTCTGCAAGTTCACCAGGTCCATGGAAGAGGCCTGGACTGGGTGCTTCCTCTCCTTCCTGCTGCCCCTCCCCCCATACAGGCCAATGCAGGGAAGGGGTGGTGAGGGCAAAGGCTCCCTTTCCCTCCAGAGCCTCAGAATCACAGTTCAAGCCTGACCCAGGACCAGAGCAGGAAAGGGGCATGCAATCCAGGGAGATGGAAGTTTTAAAATGTATAGGACGATGCCTAAAAAAACTGAAGCAATGGTTTTAGTAAAGGAACTGGTAAATAATAGAATTCAGCCGAACTTCTAAGGATGTGTTTCCTGATGGAAAATGTCAGGTAGCTAGGTGAGGGGCAATGATTAGAAACAATAAAGTCATTTCTCATCTATCCCGCCATTGCATGGAGACACTTGAAACCATAGGTTGCTCGGTAGTGAGGAGTGGCCCCATGTCAGGCAATGAGCTGGGCCGCGACCTCACACCACCGTGTCTGGTCGGCATGGTCAGAACCATTACTACCCTCATCTCTGCTCTGCTGATAAAAAATTGAGGCTCATGCCACGGCCACATAGCAACTAAACGACAGAGTTAAGGCTCAAACCCAGGGTAGTGTGACTTGAACATCTCATACTCTAACCCCGCTTCCTTCAGAATGCCTTATTTAATCACAACACCGGAAACCAGAGCACACAGTTATGCATGTAAAATTGCAGGCCGCAATCAAAAGACTATTTTTCCTTTTTCCTTTTTTTTTTTTTGACAACTAAACTAAATTTCTTTGTCAGGTCCCCCATCCTGGAGGTGGCAGAAACAAGGTCGCTCTCTTTTAGGAATTTCTCTACTGTCTCCCAGGCTGACTGCCGGCTCCAAGGAGAGCCCAAGGCGCAAGAAGCAGGCATGGTTATAACATTCTCAAGGCTTAAATGCCCCTTTCCCTGCTCTCCCTGGCACCCTGAGTCTCTCTCAGGATCTTTCTACCTAAGAGATTCCCACACTAAGCTGGGCATGGAACCCTGGGGTCTTCCCTCATCTCTCCAGGGAATGGCTAGGGACCCAGCCTCTGGAGTCAGATTCGTTATGTGAGGCTGCTTTGTGCCTCGGTTTCCCTATCTGTCAAATCAATGGTCTCACAGGGATGTTAGAGGATTAGAAAAGAAGACATTCCTAGGATGCTTAGAATAGTGGCTGCACTTCGCAAATGCTTGACTAAAGTTAACTGTCATTGGGGGTGGGAGGGAAGAAAACACTGACTCTCACTGAGCCTTTGTCTTATGCTTAGATAGTAACTTTAAATTCAAAATGCTGAAACTTTAACCCTTTCATTCCCTGGATTCTGTAGGTCCTTTCTTTCCCGAGACAATAAAAGCGAATGGTCTGGCTTCACAAACTGGGGAGTCTGGGGGTGGGGTGTGATTGAACATCTCAAAAGCCCACGCTGCCCCGTCAAAGGTGGACGGTTCTGTTTGAGACCGACCCTCTGAGCTGTCCTGTACTCACCCCACAATTCCCACCGCCTCCCCCCAACACACACACACACACGCCTCACTACCACCACCTTCGCTGTCTATAGGGTAGAATTCTCTGGCCTATCACTCCCCTACAACAGACACAGTTTATCCTGCAGTCACACCCATTCATTGGATCTTTGTCATGTTTTTGGAAAAAAAAAAAGCAGAATCGGCTCTCAGCTACCACCCTTTTAACAAAATTTTGTATACTCACAAATTTGTTCGTAACTGTGACACTTGGGTTTTCTATTCTACAGAGGCGTGTAAATAGATTAGAATGGAGTTCTGCCATGTATATCTCTTAGCCATATGTCTAACATGTAAACATATTGCCCCTGTAATCAAATCTGCTAAAAAAAAATCTTGTTTGCATTATGGAAAACTTCAAACATATATGAAAGTGGGCCCAACAGGACCACCAATGCCCAGGCACTCATCATTCTCAACTCATGGCCAAGCAAGCCTCAGAGATCCTATCATTTCATCTGCAAATATCACTGCACTCCTCAAAATGGGGAACGCTCTTTTACTACATAGGACCATTATCATAACTTTGGGAAAAAGTAATGATTCCTAATATCATCAAAATAATATCATTATTATTATTTTTTAGCAGCATCCAGTTTGATATATCAGGGATAGTATTTGCACCTTGCAAATTGTTTTAGGAAACAGTCTGAGCCTGTCCGGATGAATAATTCCATCCCTCCCTTTTCTACACAGGCAGGAACGTCCTAGCCAAACCCACAGCCGGTTTTGCCAAGAACTCCAAAAAGGCGATCACGTGTCAAATAACCATGGAGACGCGGTTACAAAAGGAACACTTATTCCTTGCTCCCTTGTTTAGACAGAGCAATCTAGAAGCTGCTGAGCGTGGAGGGAGGAGGCGAGCGCTGCCTGCGGCGGCGCACACCTGACAGTGTGCGGCTGGGCGGCCCCAGGGGCATCGGGAGCGCCCACAAGGGCTTGTCCAGCAGCTGTCAGTCCCGGGGATTGGCGCGCTCCTGGGGGAGTTGGGCTGACCGCAGCTCTGGAAGAATTAGATTCCCCAGACTTCCCTTGTTAGTTTCTTCTAATGGTTCAGCAGAATCCAGCAGAGAACTCATCTGAAATATTATTATTATTATTATTATTATTATTACAATTATTATGTTTCATCTGGTTCCAATGCTGGTTAGTTACGTCGTGAACCATGTGATATTAACCTAAACGCAGTTCTAAGCCTGGTCCCTCGAAGTGATTGCATCATTAGATGTGCGGCCTGTAATGGTTTTTCTTTAGACACCTTACATAAATCAAGGTGCCAGTAAATCAAGAATGAAGTGATCCTATTTTTACTTTTAAAAATATATGCACGGAAATCGTCTTATAACAGAAGCTCTGCTGCTCTGCCCCTGTTCCCTGGCATTCCTGCTTCCACGTCTTTCGTGCCCAGGCCTTTGCAGGGCTGTGGGAGGTGGGCAGGCCAGGGGTCAGAGTTAGCGCCCCCAGGATCAACCAGTGAGAGCCCCATGTAGGTAGAGAAAAGCCCCCCAGGTGTGAAAACTCTGATGGCTGTGCTCCCAGAGGTCCCAAACAGGCCTGAGCCCCAGCTGTCCATAGAGCTAACCTGTTCATTACCTGCTGCCCTTCCTGCCCCGTCCCATTTCCTCCATCATCCATCCTCGCTTACTGGCATTACCTCCCACAGTAGGATGACCAGTTAGTTCATCCTGGGAACCCCCCTCATCCCAGATAAACCAGGACAGTTGGATATGTTAGCTTCTCCCCAAAAAAACCATTTGCCCTCAAATCCTAGTCTCAGGGTTGGTTTCCAGAGTACCTGAACCCAACGCAATCCATATAGACAGAAGAGCCTGGAAGGGGAGGTGCCTCTTATCTGGGTATTTTTTATGAACAGAGCCGTCTGGAGTTGGACAGTGGGGCAGTGCTGAGTTCCTTAGGTATCTGGGGAGGGGAGGGGGAGGTGATTTTTGAGAATGGGTTTTTCCACCAAACCTGTATTTGGTGTTTTTACAAAAAACACGTATCATTTGTCTACATTTTAAGAAATACATAACAAAAACTTGGGTTTTTAAAAACAACTAGCAAATATTTGTCTTACGATTTTTAAAGAGTCATTTTCATTTAAGTTTTTTTTAAAGGAAGGAGAGAAACCAGATTTTTAAAGAGTGTTTTATGATGACTTAGGGCACTGTTTTTCACACTTTTTAAGCCTCCAAATCTTTTTGTGATGCAATCCTACGTGGCTCCTCCAGTTACAACCAAATACAAGTGGAGCTGCAGGGACTAAAACAGGGTTCTGGGGCTGGAGCCCTGCCCGTACACCAGCTCCCTCATGTCCCCCAACCCCTCCCCCACTTCAGGTAATCACTAAGCACTTCCTAAGAACCCTAATGTTTTTGTTGGACCCCAGTGTGAAAACTACTATTGTAGGGGATTTTTTAATTGCATTGAAAAATATCACTAACTTTTTACTTTAAAACATGTTACAACATGAGCGGTGCCCTGGTGGCTCAGTTGGTTAAGCATCTGACTCTTGGTTTCAGCTCAGGTCATGATCTCATGGGTCATGAGATCTGAGCTCCGCACTGGGCTCCGGGCTCAGCGAGGAGTCTGCTTAAAGATTCTCTCCCTCTGTCCTGCCCCCACTAGCTCTCTTTCTCTCTCTAAAATAAATAAATAAATAAATATTTTTTTAAAAACCCACATTATAACATGAGAAGGGCAAGTCAAAAAACAGCACACACATGTGATCTTGAGTTTGGGGGGGGGAAATTACACCTGTATTCATATACACTGAGAAAAGGCTGGAAGGAAATACACCAAAGATATCTGTAGGGTTCATCTCCTGGGTACTGGATCCCCAGATCTTTTCATGTTTTATTCTGTGCCAATGCTATATTACCTGATTTTCCACATAGGAATTATTTTTTAGGCGAATGAAGGCACAACACGATTTTAAGGAGGGGAGGAGAATAGGAAATATGATTCCAAAATCACAGGCAGACAAGGGCAGCACTGGACTAGATTTTCATTATTCTTAGACACTGATCTGAAGAGCAGGGCCTTATTCAGGTTTAGAGGGTTTAGCCAGTGAAGACTGCATAATGCAAGTTATAGCCTGTCAATTCCATGCTCAGCAAGGTCTTTGAAGTTTCTGATAATGATATATGAGCACTGCCTATAAAATAAGCAAAACAAGGGGTAACTCTCCTGTCCCCATTGCAGTGGAATGGTTCAAGCTATGAAGTAGGCAATGCCTCCCACAAAGGTACATGCAGTCAAGTCAGACACACGACCAAGGAGCCTTTGAAAGGAGACTGAAGCTTTGCCAAACCTGAGGTTATAGTAGAGAATTAATGGTTAAGTGTGTATTCTCCCCACCTGGCTGCCCATCAGAGTCACCCAGGAAGCTTCATAAAATCGGGTTCCTGGGGTGGGGGGCACCTGGGTGGGTCAGTCGGTTAAGTGTCTGCTTTGGTTCAGGTCATGATCTCAGGGTCCTGGGATGGAGCCCCATGTCAGGCTCCCTGCTCAGCAAGGAGTCTGCTTCTCTCTTCCTTTCCCTCTGCCCCTCCCCCGCTCACGTTTTTTCTCTCTCTCTCTCAAATAAATAAATAAAATCTTTTTTAAAAATTGTGTTCTTGGGGCACCTGAGTGGTTCAGTGGGTTAAGCACCGACTCTTGATTTCCACTCAGGTCATGATCTCAGGGTCGTGAAATCAAGCCCAGAGTTGGGCTCTGTGCTGGGTATGGAGCCTGCTGGGGATTCTCTCTCTTCCTCTCCCTCTGCTCCTCCCCCCCTCAAAAAAATAGGGCTCCTGGACCTACCCATGTGTCTCCTGATATCTCTAAGTATGGTTATACTTAGGACCTGCATTTTTAACAGACACACCTGGAGATTCTCATGGGATGCCTCCATGAAGTTCATCATCACAGCTAGGTTGTAAGTCCTAGGAAAGTCACATGCCTGTTTGCTGCTGTAAAACCTACAGTGTGCACAACCCCTGATGCTCTAAGCATCCAGGGAGGCAACTATCGAAAGCTCACTCTGTGCCTGACATTTTGCTAAATGGTTTCAAGTCCACTCACCTTAAGTACAACTCAAAATATGCTTCTATCTGTTTTGTCAATGAGGAAGCAGATTCTGTGAGGTTAAGAAGTTTCTACTTGCCCAAGATCACTTAGGAAGGAAGAGAGGCAGCATTGGAATCCTGGTCTGAGGCCCAAATGCTAGCTCATCTCAATCAGTTAAACCACTTCTAGAAAGTTCCACAGCTTTTTCTTCCTTTTCCTGGGAGAGAAATGGTACCAGAATTCCCCACTCACCTTCCTCATTTCCTATCTTCTACCAGCTCCTCCACTGGTCTACCCATGCATGCATGTGCACACGTGCATGCACACACACACACACACACACACACACACACACACACACCCTCTTTTAAGTTTTACCTGCATCTAAAACAGCACCAGAATTCTACCCCCAGGACATTCTATACAGAGGTTTATTCTCACAATTTTCCGACTTCCTGTTATAACATGTCTTTCCTAAGCTACAGGAAACCAGTGTTCCTTGATTCCATTATAATTCTCTTACTTATTTGAAAGCAATCGTTGCAAAGCCATCCTAAGAAATTTGGCTGTTCAAGTTACAAGGTATTTGATGGTGATGTCCCCATCCTCCACTAGTCAGAAGTCCACGGAGGCTATAGGTTTCCTCCCCTGACCTTCTAACCAGATGGTGTGAAACAAACAGCGCATCTCAGCCTGAATTCCACCAAAAAGGGAACAGTGATTAGCAACCAGGCACATACACAGCGCTTCAAGCTGTTCGAACGGTTCCTCCCTGAGGAAATCTCGGGGAGCTGTCCTTTGAGACACTTCAACAGCCTCCTACATGAAAAGTTCATTTGAGGCAGATGTGACAATGCTGTCAGTGCAGTATTTAGCTAACCTACTCAGGCAGGTGATAAAATCAACCTTTTAACATCCAGACACTGGACTGGTTGGACATCCGAGCTCAGTGCCTTTCTAAGAGAACAAGCAACTGGTCTTGCTAGATTCATTTGCAAAGTTCAGGCAAAGCAGACCCACCATGGAACATTTCCAACCATCTACCTCTCCTGTACACCATTATTTTCATCAATGAAAAACCATTTTAGAAATCCATTATGCTAATTAACATACCCGTGGGTGCAGAGCTAAGACAGATAATTGGAGCACTTATGGTAACTTCCTCTGGAGTGTGGGACTGTGATCTTTCAAATGTTAGCTAACTGCCCCTACAGTGTGAATGAAAGCTAACAGGCACGTGCATACACATACACACGCACGTGCACACACGCTCAAGCACACGTAACATATTATATATGCTTTAGCTTTAGAAATAAATCACGGACAACAGATCAGCATAATAACCACCACTGAATAAGAACTCACTGTATGCCAGGTACTGTGCTAAATGTTTGACCAGAAAGAAAACTGAGCTCACATAATCGTCACTGAGGAAATTGAGGCCCCAGGAAACTTAACTAGAAAGGATGAGCTGG
This sequence comes from Ailurus styani, assembly GCA_002007465.1. Classification (NCBI taxonomy): domain Eukaryota; kingdom Metazoa; phylum Chordata; class Mammalia; order Carnivora; family Ailuridae; genus Ailurus; species Ailurus styani. Next base: position 244,558 of record LNAC01000569.1, on the reverse strand, counting down.
GCTTATACTCTGGCTCACTTGACAGCTATAAATCTTAACCACTCCAGGAGACTGGTTGCCTGTAAGTTCTTCTAGGCCTCCTGGGAATTCTTCAGTCATCATCAACAATAATTTTTCATTCTTGGCTCAAAACATTGAACAATAAATAAAATCCCAATCCCTGGGAAATATTCCACACCATGACTTCTGAGCATAATTGGTTCTGAAGCAGGCTTGGGAACTCCTCTGGGGTGATAACTGTTCTACCCAAAAACGTGCAGGGAAGCCAGCTCTGATAGCTCCCAAGGCCAAGGGTGGCCAGAGTTTGAATTCCGCCCCCCCCCCCACTTTCCTGGTAGGTCTCAGCACAAAAACCTCCTCTTCTGCTGCTCTCTGCTTCCTGTCTGTGTTTGAATACATCCGTTAGGTGCCCCAGGGGTGGGGCACTGACGCGGAGCGGGAGGGGAGCTAGGCACAGCCCAGGAGCACCCTCCCTCCCAATAGCAATAATAAACTTGGGAGCCGCCAGGGCAGAGAGGAAAAAGACAGCACACTGGGGTGGTGAGGCACCGACCAATGTTGGATACTTTACCAAAAGACAGTCGGAAGAATTTGCTGATGGATCCACACAGGGTCTATGAGAAGAGAGGAGTCAAGGCAGACTTTAAGATTTGGAGCCTGAGGGGTACCTGGGTGGCTCAGTCATTAAGCGTCTGCCTTCGGCTTAGGTCTTGATCCCAGGTTCCTGGGATCGAGCCCCGCATCAGGTTCCCTGCTCTTGGGGAAAGTCTGTTTCTCCCTTTCCCACTCCCCCTGCCGATGTTCCCTCTCTCGCTGTGTCTCTCTCTGTCAAATAAATAAATAAAATCTTAAAAAAAAGAAAGAAAGAAAGAAAAAGATTTGGAGCCTGAGCCAAGAAGAAACCCGTTGTCATCAACCAGATGGGGAAGACTGTGAAGAGCAGGTGGGAATGGCCTGCAGGCACTGAGAACCCTACTGAGAATCCCAGGTGTACTGGTTTTCTATTGTTGTATAACGAAGTACAACAGATTGAGCAGTTTGGAACAACCCCATCAACGGACAGCTCTGTAGGTCACGGTGCAGGGGCACTCCGCTGGGTTTGCTGCTTAGCCTGTCAGAAAGTTCAAGTCCAGGTGTCCACAGGACTGAGCTCTTGTCCAAGGCTCTAAGGAAGAATCCACTTGCAAGCTCATGTTCATCATTGGGAGAATTCAACTCCTTGCCATTGTAGGCCTGAAGTCCCTGGTTCTTTGCTGACTGTGAGCTGATGGCCACTCCTAGCTTCTAGAAGTTGCCTGCATTCCTTGCCACTGGGCTCCCTCCACCTCCAAGTCACAAAGGACAGGTCAAACCCTCCAGCGTGGAACCTCTCATGTGCTCTTCTGCCACCAGCCAGAGAATACTCTGCCTTTAAAGGGCTCTTGTGATTGGATCATCTCCTTTTCTTCAAGCCAACTATATGGTGTACCACTGTCTAATCATGGCAGTGCCATCCGTTATAGTCTCAGTCCCAGGGAGCCGGTGGGGAGTGCACGCCAGGGTGGGGGTGGGGGCAGAAGATCATGGGGGCTTTCCTAGAATCCTGCTTCCCATCCAAATGGAAATGAGGAGGAAATAGTCTCCTCCAGAAATTTCCAAGGTTGCAGGATAGAGCAAGAGAGGGAGGGAACAAGCCCATCTGGATCTTTTTAGCCTCTGGAACTTGAAGCACTCGGGAAAGAAGGCCTGGCTCTTTGAAGGGCCCCACAGAGCCATGTCCTGGAGCCCCACCACGGGCCTGCCCTGCCAATCCTCCTGCAAGGGCCCCGAGGCATCTTGGCTGCGGTATCCCCCGTGTCTAGCAGGTGAGTCAACATTTGGCTTCCCTCCTGGGCTTTCTTGGAAAGGGCTATGTTCCAGGCTGGCAGCTGTGCTGGCTGGGAAGGCGGAAAGAGAAAAGCCAAGTTCTGGGGACCTTGCTGCCAGGCAGGACACCTGGGCCTTCTCCCCCTCAGCGACCTCAAATGATGGGAAGAGATTTCACTATCACTGCAGGGAAGCCGGAGTGGCAACAAAGCGAGGTGGTAAAACTCTCAGGCCGTGGCAGCAAATCAGTGACCTAGCCTCTCAATTTCACCATCCATAAAATGGGGATGGTCATTAGTAGCTACCCCATAGGGGTTTGTGACAATTAAACAGTGGGGTATCTGTAAATCATTTACCACAGTGGCTGGCGCATAGAAAGTACAGACGAAAACACACAAGGAATACTATTAACTGAAGGGTAAAGGACTGGTGGAGAGAAGCTGTTCAACCAAAAGAGATTCAAAGGAGGAAGGAATCAGATAAAGAGGTCAGGGGGACAGCCAATCCCTTTGACAAGAAACTTTCATAATATTGAAATACAGTTTAGTTGTGTCTATAAACAGCTATGAATATACAAAGGACAACTGCTAAACCCCAAGGTCTGATGGATTTTGATTGAGCCAGGCAGTAAATCTGGATAGGATGTCCCCAAGGCTCCTGGGTAGCCAGACAAGGCTTCTGCTTCCTACAGAAATTCAGGAGGGAAGAGAGGGACAAACAAGGGACAGACTACTATGTTAGTATGTTGCATGCCATATTTGGTCGTCAGTAACAGAAATCCACCCAAGCTTAGTGGGGTGGGGTAACATTCGAGGCATTAGCTGTGGGTTCACCCAACCCTTCTGTACCCAACAGATTTCCCTGCTGCATCCTGAAGACTTCATTCTCTACCTCTACCCCCCCAATCCAACTCAGCCACAACTGAGTTGCTTACTCTGTAAGGAAACAAAGCAAAGGCCCCTTCTACTCAGGGCAGCACAGTGGGTATATAAAGATCACACCTCCATCAGCTTTGCTCCAAAGAGCTGGGAATTCCTTGAGTTGACATCAAGGCATTTCTTATCTGACAAAGACCCTATCAATCATCCAGTTTGTGAGGATGTGTCCCAGGGACAACACCCTTTCCCCAACCAACGGCCAGGACAAAAGCCTCCCAGGACAGAGGGGCCCCCAGAGCCCTCCAGATCCACTAAAAGCAGACGGGGGCATAAAGATAGGTCTCAGCTCTGACCAAGGTGGAGAAGCTGGGACCAGCTGGAATCCCCGCTGAGTGGGAGCTTTGAAAATGCTCATTCTAAGGCTACAACAGGCAGTCCTGTGGACAGACACCCAACAACCAGAAACTAAGGAAGCCAGGCCCTGCCACAGCTTGGGTGTCAGCTCATTCTCCCCTTTTCCTTTACAGATTGGGGTGCTCTCGTTCTGCCTTCTTAAGAAAGTGCACAAGGCTTTAGAGTCCCTCAACCTAGCTCTACGGGATCTCTTGGTTCAAGTACTGAGCACTATCTAGCTGGAGCTGTGTCTCTCTAGTTCATATGTTTAAAAGGCAGAAGCTGGTTTGAGCCTATGAATTGATACTGGTTCAGTTTACCCAGGATCCAGCTAGTGGTGAGGGGTGGGTGTGGGAGTCACATGGTATACATGGCTGCTTAGACCCCCTCCCCTTTCTTCCAGTGGGGTTCAGCCACTAGATATTCAGAGGAGAGACAGGGCATGTCAGGTTCCCAGAATGTATCCACCACAAACCACCCCCAGCCTAATTCAGATTTCACAAGTTCCCTCTGATACATCATTACAGAGTTCTTGAAATCTAATCTATTCCAGAACATTCTCAGACCAAGAGAGAACGGATGCATCTTTGTATCTTCCCTTTCTTCTGGAATCAAATTTGTGGTATTATTTGAAAACTGGCTATACAGAAATTCCATTCTGCAAAACCAAGTCTTCTGTAGTTAATTAAATGATGATCTCCCACTTTTCCTTTCACCAAGTCTGTTTTCATAGGTGGGCTTGTTCAGTGTGGGGTACACCCATATGGGTATTTCCCTGGCAACAGGGTGTCATGGAAGAAGCCAATTAATTACAGGGGATTAATGGCCTTGTCTGGGTTAATAGTGGAGCCAAGTGCCACTTGCTGAGCCTTCAACTCTTCATTAACTCAAATCCCAGTTGTAACTTTCTGCTAGGGCCTGGAGTTCTGAGTTTCCTTAATCCACCAGATAGAAGCCACGCAACAGCAGAGGCTGTAAATACTCTGTCGGGGCATGAAGAATAACAACAATAAGGCATTCATATTAGGAGAGGAGGTTCATTCATCACGGTTTGTTTACCCTCTCAACAACCCAGTAGATTTGCTGTTGCTGTCTCTGGGGAAGCAGCTGGTGTAAGGAAATCAGATTGCAGGGAAAAGAATGTGAGCTTAGCAGTCATATGGGCCTCATTTCAAATCCTGGCTAAGGCCCTTCACTTCTTGGAGGGGGCAAACCTATACGGTGGCTCTGATTGGCCAGTGCCCTTGCTCTGACCCTAGTTAGAGAGCCTGAATGGCCACCTGCTCCTCTGGTCCTCAGTTTGTCTTCTGCAAAATGGGGGAATAATAATACTGATTTCCTGGGATAACTGTAAAGGTTACTTGAGATCACATATGTGAAAGCCCCTTGTATGTGGTAGGTGCTCATTATGTTTGCTCCTTTTATATTATAACAGACTTTTCCAAGTTGGGTTAACCTTCTATTAAAGTTTCAGAGAGGTTTCTTCTACTAAGGTTTCATGACTGACCAAGGCAAAACGAAGAGAGCTCATGAGGAAAGCCAGACTTTTCTCATTCTTGTGGGAAAAAAATTTCTCTCAGGTAGATCCTACCTCAGGCTTGAAATCCATCATCTTTTGCAGACCCTTCCCTCTGTGTGACAGAGGGTTCTCACTGTCCCCTAATATCAGCCTTCCCCTAATTATATAATAACACAAATTCTTACAAACACACCAAGTTGAAGCTGAACATATGGCCAACGAGAGAGAGAGAGATTTCTGAGCTTCCTTTACAGAAGACCATGTGGCAAAGTTCTCATCAATGGAATGTGAGAGGAAGTGAACTGTGCACTTACTGAGACTGATTGAGCTTCTCTTTTCCCTTCCCTACTAGCTGGAATGTGAATAAGGAGCTGGTCCACTGGCCTTGACCACAAAGATGAAGACAACATGCTGAGCAACAAGATAGAAGGAACCTGGGTCCCTGACATGCAACACAGCTGGCCTGGACCACCCATCTACCTCCAGACTGTTGCATGAGAAAGAAACACACTTCTGTCTGGTTCCAAACCCCCTATGGGGGGAGGGGTGTCTCTCACTACGCCAGTTCGCTCTACTCCCTAACTCACAATCTACTCCCTAAGTAATACATCCACGTTACCTTCTCAGAATTCATCTTTACAGCTTGCCTTGAGCAAGAACTGTCTGGAGCCAAGATCAGATCTACCTTTAGGATACTTTTCCTAATCTGGCCACTTATAAACCAGATCCAGTCCATAAGCATGCTTTGGTTGATTCCTATAGTGTATTTTTAAAAATTTTAGATTTGTTGTCAACATTTCTAAAATTGAGAAGTTTCACCTAAAAATCTAAATGTTTGGCTTTTCCTGAGAAATCGGAAGGTCTGGCAACCCTGGGCCACACTCTTGCTTGGAAAAATCCAGCTACTAGCCTGCTACAGTTCATCATGGTCAATTCCTGTCACAGACATTGTTGTGCCCAGGTTTGGGGTCCAGTGACCTGACTTCCAAGACACAGAACCTACGTTCCTTTGTCTGAGGACTTTCTCTGGTCCCCTGGAGCCTGCCTAGCCAGAGTGGCTAGAAAGTGAAAGCATTACCACCCCCAAAAGACCCCAAGCAACAACGGATGGGAGTTGATATGTAAATATCACAGCTTCCTGTTTCTCAGATGGGATACCTGGAGGACACCTGTTACACTGGCCCCCAGAGTTTGAGTCCCAGCTGTCCAGAGTGGAACTCATTCCATTATGCACATTTATCAACTGGCTGCCTTCCCTTCCCTGTCCTGGTTCCCAGTTCCCTCCCAGCATTTCCAAGAATCACCTTCCAAATAAACTACCTGCACTCAGCTCCTACTCTCAGAATCTGCTTCTGGGGCAGCCTAAGTCACCAGCCCTTTTAGTCTTCCATTCGATAGGAAGTCTTTATCACCACGCACTACTATTTTTCTTCTGGTAAAGAAACACTTATCTGTTTTTGAGCTTTATTAAAAGTGAAAAGAAAAGGAAAGATAGTTCTGGAAGTGTTCTGAACGTGTTTCAGAAAACCATAGGTGAGAGTCTATTTTTGTGGGAGTAAAGAATACTCCTTCATGTTTAACATGCAAATACTGGCCTGCTTAGTTCACTGATGTTATCTGCCCGACCCTCAGCCATTCATGTTTTTGATCTCTGGTTTACAGCACTGAGAACTCCTGTTAAAATTCAGGAGCCAATACGAGGTTGCGGAGAAAGGGGAACCCTCCTACACTGTTGGTGGGAATGCAAACTGGTGCAGCCACTCTGGAAAACAGTATGGAGATTCCTCAAAAAGTTGAAAATGGAGCTACCCTACGACCCAGCAATCGCACTACTGGGTATTTATCCTAAAGACACAAAGGTAGTGTTCCTCAGGGGCACGTGCACCCGAATGTTTATAGCAGCAATGTCCACAATAGCCAAACTATGGAAAGAACCTAGATGTCCATCAACAGATGAATGGATAAAGAAGATGTGGTATATATATACAATGGAATATTATGCAGCTATCAAAAGAAACGAAATCTTGCCATTCGCAACGACATGGATGGAACTGGAGGGTATTATGCTGAGCGAAATAAGTCAATCAGAGAAAGACAATTATCATATGATCTCTCTGATATGAGGAACTTGAGGGGCAGGGTGGGGGGTTGTGGGGGGTAGGGAGGGAAAAATAATGAAACAAGATGGGATGGGGAAGGAGACAAACCATAAGAGACTTCTAATCTCATAAAACAAACTGAGGGTTACTGGGGGGTGGGAGGGTAGGGATAGGGTGGATGGGTTATGGACATTGGGGAGGGTTTGTGCTTTGGTGAATGCTGTGAAAGATGTAAGCCTGATGATTCACAGACCTGTACCCCTTGGGCAAATAATAAAAATAAAATTAAAAAAAAAAATTCAGGAGCCAATAGCCACTGACTTGAGGCTCTGAGAGTAGCGAAGTGGTCACGTGGGAGTATACTGAGGGAAAAGATAGGGTGACACAGAAGTTGTAAGAACCAAAGTTTGGAGGAAGGGCCAAAGGAAACCTAGGCACTTGGGTCAGGCAAAGAGGGCTCAACATGGCATCAGGGTAGGGGGCCGGAAGAGAGCTAAAGTCTTTTCTCCAATCCTGTGAAAATCCCTTCCCCCATAGCATCCAAGGGTCTCTGTGACCACACTTTCCACCAGAGCTCACCTCTCCTTATTCCAACACAACTTCTGGGTATGTCTCTCCTGACTTTGTAGGAATTCCTGGAAGGTGGAAGCTATACCTGTTCTCTCTTCATCCCCAGTGCCCAACAGAGGGCTTACCTTACTGTGGGTGCCTAATAAATGCTTGTTTTGAATTTCTATGGACCAGCTTGACCCTAGAGTGAGCAATCAGAATTGCTATGTAAGCCAGGGGGCGCTGTGATTCAATGTTCATTTCTCAGTTGGGGAGCTGAAAAGTTTTTTTGGCTGTGCTACAGTGATAAAGAGTGAACTAGCGGGCCCCATACTATTTAAAGCCAGGAACATGGGCTTTTTGGAAAACTAGCTATCTCTTACCTAGTGTACAATCTACAGGTTTAAGAATGTGGGCTCTAGAGTCAGACTATCCAGGTTCAAATCCTAGTTGCGCTACCTACTAGCTGTGGGACCTTGGGCAAGTCACTGAACCTCTCTGTGCCTCCTTAAAAGATGGGAATTAAATGAGCTAATGCATGTAGAGGGTTTTGCAGTGTGCCTGCAAAGAGAAGCACTTAATATCTGTTAGCTCTTATTGGCTCAGACTGGGGACAACAGGATCCTGGTTGAAAAGAAAGCCAGAGTAGAAAATTATCTAGAAGGCTATGTGAGTTCTGGCATTCAAAGCTTCAAAGCTAGACATTAGGCACAAAGAACACATATTCCAGAGCAGGGCTTCTGACCTTTCCTGTGTTGGTATCCACTGAAATGATGGTCCCTTTGCATAATAATGGTTTTTAGATCCACAGAATAAAATACATAGGATTATGAAGAAAACCAGTTATATGGCTATTGAAATATTAAACAAATTTGCGATATAGTAATACTGGTGCTACTTTATTAACACATTAAAAAACAAGATCCAGCAGCAGGTCTAATTACTACTGTAATTTTTCAATAGAGATGAACATAAAATGTCATTTTCAGATATCTGTGACACCTGCAATGTAATAGGAAAAGAGCTCTGATTTCAATGTATGGCAAAGTCGTAGGCACGACTAATGTAATTTTGAACAGAAAGAAATGCCAACTTCCATTGCTAGATTAGCAAATGTAAAAAATAAGGCTTTTTCCTGCCCAGGGTAAGAACCTCTTTCCTAGGGAGAGCCAGATAGAGCCCAGGAGTGCATCCGAACATATTAAAAGATGCCCAAATCGGCATCATTCCATCCTCCCTTCCTTCTCTTCACCTTATACAAACAGACATAGGAGATCCAAGCAGGACTGTGACTTCGGGGGAGGGAGTGGGAGTGTGTCTCCTTCGTCGAGTCAAGGGAGGAACGTTCCAGAAAAGGAGCTTATAGATACTGAGAGGGTGCTTGCAAGGGGAGCTGCCTCATTTCCTGGCTGGACTGCCATGAACAAAGGGAATTTCAGACCTATTCAAGAAGGGTCAGGAGAGAACTCGAGAACAGTGAAGCGGAGAAAGGGAGCAACCAAACTCCCCACCACTAAGGGGACGAGGCAGGGAATCTCCTTTGGTGGAGAGGACCCACAGGCTTGAGTCTCCACCAGGAAGGAGGCCCCCAGGCAAGACCCCAGAAGCCAGTGGCTGGGGGTGGGGGTGGGGTTCCTGCTGAAGGGAAAGTAGGAAGAGGTCAAGCAAGGGTGGTTCTCTGATGCAGGAGAACGGTGCATTGAGAAGCATCCCACTCTGCCCACAAACACCCAAGCACACCTCAAAACTGGCCAGTTTTCTGGGTGAGGAAAAACAAACGCGTTTCCTTTCTCCAGTCCCTTTTCCCTGTCCCAGCGCACGGGGCTGCCGCAGACCCCAGGGAATATCCTTCGCAGTGTCTTCTGGGTGAAGGATGTCCCAGGGCCGGGCCACCGTGTCAGTGATGCTCCCTGGAGCTGCCTGAACAGGGGGGGGAAGAAGAGGGAGGAGGTGAAGGAATCCTCTGGGCAGACCAAGCTCTCTCTCCCCTTCAGACCCCCTCAGGCTGAGTCAAACCTGGCCAGGGCAGCGGGGAGGAAAGGAGACTAGAAATTTAAACTGGACCTTTCTATATCCAAAGAGAGCAGAGACCTATGGGATCCATCCCGGGTGTCATTAAGGGAAATGAAAAGGAGTCAGATCAGTTGGAGAAAAATTGTCAAATTCACGTTTGTGCTTCATCATCTTCAGACTCGTCAGCACATGGAGTACTGGAACTTTCATCGGTTTTGCAATTTGGCCACCACCCAAATGCTGTCAGGGGCCCTGGAAGTCATGGGGAGACAGGTTCCTTCATCTCCTCTGGAAACATCAACACCCTCCTCTCCAGAGCTGGATCCCCAGAGACGGAAACACTGCTAGGACCTCCTGGCTGAACGGCCCTTCCCTATGGGGGGCCTAGTCGTCCCCCTGGGAGGGCAGCAGCTGGCTGGAGTCTGCCCTGACCGGAGCAAGCAGGGGCTTCCAGAGAAGATGAAGAAATGAAGGAGTCCACACTCCAAGAGACAATCTCAACTCCAGGGAGTCTGGAGTGTGTAACTGGCTGTCGCCGACTTCGGTGGCACACGAGCTCTGATGGAGTGTTCCACGGCTGTTTCTAAAGTTCTAGCATTAACCACGCTTTTCTCCAAAGCCAGGAAAGCCCACTTCGTTGCACAGGCACAGAGAGAAGTTCAGGGAAGTATTTTCCCAGGGACAACCCTCCAATGAGGGCTGGGGGCGGAGGGGCAGTCAGTCTCCCCTCCCGCTGGTGGGACAATGCAAGGGAACATTCCAAGTCTCCAGTTCTCCTGCACATTATCCAGCGGGTAACGAGAAAATAAGGTTCATTCTCAGCTCTTCTCCCTTCCCTCTCTCATTCCCCCTCCTTCCTGCTTCCTGGACCACTTCCCAAATAAACGATTGCACCCACACCCTCATCTCAGGGCCAGTTTTTGGAGGAACCCCAACTAAGACGGTCATCCTCCTGCTAGCTGGGAAAAAAAAATCGGGCTTCCTTTAAGGGTTTCCCTCCCTCCCCCACTACACACACACCTGCATGGCTTCAGGGCTGAGAAAATGCAAGTCATGGGAAAAAAGCCAAGGAGTGGGGGTGGAGAAGAATCGTGGCAGGTGAGGAACATCATTTGGAAATTATAAAATTAAGTAGCTTAAAAAGAGCAGAAACCTGCTTGGGAAATCACCGAAAGAGCACACATTGAAATATGTGCTCAAGACAGTCGAGAATCTGTCAACTGACAAGAGAGAGCTTTGGGAAGAAAGCGAACCAGAGCAGGGTGTCAGGCAGACAGATTGGCCCAATTAAGGACGGAGAGGCCAGGGAGGCGGAGTGAGTTATCGTGTGGCTGTGGGGGGTCTACGAAAGCTTTTCCCAGCAGGATAGATGGGCCCTGAGAGAAGGCCGGGCGAGAGTCTCTGGGGTGTCTGTGTGCTCGGCCCCCAGCATCGGGAGAACGGAATGAGCAGGGACAAGATGCTGTGTCTCTATGGCCTTGGAGCCTGGACGGCTGAGCGCTTGTGATTCTCTGGAATAAAAGAGGACGGGGCGGGTACTGTGCGGGAAGCCCCCCTTGGAGATGTGTTCATTCAACAAGTGTTCACAGGGTCGCTGTCCCCATGGTGCTGCACACAGGACTGCAGTATCAAGGAGGGGGCTCCTGCCCCAGGAGTGCTGTGGTCCTCTGTGAGAAGCGAGCATCAGATGTATCCGCTAACACCCACTACATGGTGGGGGCCAGTCTAGATGCTTGACATCCTCATTTAATCCTTACAGCACCCCCTGAGGTAGGAACAACATGACCGTTATGTCAGAGAGGAGGAAACAGAGACACAGAAAGGCTAGGAAAATGGGATGACTACTGGTAAGGAGTGGGGCCAGAACTCAAACCCAGACAGTCTAGCTCTCAAGTTGGCACTCTGACCCACCAGAGTTTAGTCTCTCCTCTATTAAAGGATCTGACAAGTCCTGCAGGCAGGATGAGCTACAGAATGTGCAGGATTCAAAGCAAAGTGAGAATGCACAGCTCTGGCTGGTGGTGGGGGAGCAGATCTCCTCTTCCCATGGTGCTCCAACCCAGGGCAGACAGCAACTGCAGGGCAGGAAGCCCCAAGTGTAGGGTCCTTCTTAGCAAGCGGCCCAATGTGGCTGCTTGGGCAACACAGCCATGGGGCTGGGCCTGCCTGCTGTCATGAAAAATGGAGAAGAGTTAGACTTTATACAGTTCTCCATACTCACTTCAGCACAGAACCCCTTTTGGGGTTAATAGCCCATGGTGCTAGTGTTCCAGGGACCTCCCTCTTAGAAATGCTGTATCTGCTCATTCAAACCTCATAATAGCCACATGATGCATGGAAAACCAGGGTTGTCGCCCCATTACCCAGGAGAAACTGAGGCATAGAGAGGAAAGTGTTTTGCCTGAAATATGATAGGTATTGGTAGGGCTGGCAGGTATTATGGTAGGTAAGAGGCAGGGCTGGCTCTCAGACCACAACACCCAGCCTCCGGGTCCTGTGCTCTATCCCGGCAATGCACCAACCTTCCCAGCCCTCCCAGATGCTTTACACATCCCTTGTTTGTCACTCAGGGGAAGGCTGTGACACTGGCAGGTTGCCAACCTGAAGCCAGTATTTATTAGGAAATCTCCAGACGTGCCAGGAAATTACAGACCAGCAAATTAGTTTAGTCATTTCACTAGTTTAAGGAGCTCTTTGCAAGCTCTGAAAAAAGCTCTTTCAAGCACAGGTTGTTGGAAGGGGGGGTTTTGGTGCCTTGAAGATGCCATGTTATCTCGAGCATCCAGAGGCCTCCTTGAGGAAGACAATTCCCAGGAAGCTAAGAAGAAACTTTAGTGACACTTAAAAATACCACCACAGCCTTTGAGATGGCCCCCAATGACACCTCCCAGTAGTCACAACTTTGTGTACCCTCTCCCACACTGCATAGAGCTGAGCTCTATAATCAACAGAATGTTGCAGAAATGATGTTCATGATTTCAAAGATGAGGTCATTTAAATATTGCTTCCATCTTCCTCCCTCTTGGATCACTCACTCTAGGGGAAGCTGGAGGCCATATCATAAGGACACTCAAGCAACTCTGTGCAGAGGTTCATGAAGTCAGGAGCTAAAGTCTTCTTCCAATAGCCATGGGGTAGGCCGTCTTGTTAGTTGCTCATCCAGCCCTACTCAAGCCTTCAGACGACAGGAGGCCAGGCCAATGATCTCACTTCTGCTTCATGAGAAGACGCACCCAGCAAAGCTGTTCCTGTATCCCTCACCCCCAGAACCCATGAGATAATAAATCTCTGGTTGCTTTAAGCCAGGAAGTTTGGGGTTTATCACAGAGCAACAGATAATAGATCTTATTAAAAAGATCATGGGAAACCAGCTGGTCTGAAGTAGAAGGGGAATGGTCCAAACACAATCACATCCTTCAGGTTATTGTGTTCTCTTGTTGCTGCCACTGTCACTTTAAGAAAGCCCCAAGGGACACAGGAGTCACTAATTTCGGAGGGAGAAGGGGAGGTTGGGAAGAAAACTCAGGTCATTATCTGAGGCTCTTATGTAGGATCACTAAGGTGGCACATAGCCCTTTGTGGGGCGATATGAGACCACACACCAGAGGGAGAAGCAGGAGCTCCAGTTATGTATCTTACCGCTATGAATTGTTATCCGAACAAAACCCTAGCTAGTGATGACTGAACACCCTGCATGCTAGGCCCTTTACTTTTGCTTTTGGTGCTTTAGCTAAATTAACACCACAAAAACCCGGTGACATGGCACCTTGGTCAAAACACATCCATTGTGAGTGACAAAACCCAACTCAAACTGGCTGAAGCCAGAATGGGCACTGATGGGCTCATTAACTGAGAAGCACAAGAGGTGATCCAGGCTTCATGAGCTGTTGCATCCAGAGTGTGAAAGTTCTTCCTTTCTCTCTCTCTTATTCTCCTCTCCCCTCCCTTATTCTCTCTCTCCTTCTCTCCTGCCCCTACTCATCTCCCTAATTTTTTTTTCCAGGAAAAGTAGACAAGCCTATGCTCTTATAGTTCATGATTTTATTTATTTATTTATTTATTTATTTATTTATTTATTTATTTATTTATTTATTTATTTTTAGAGAGGGGGTAGAGAGAGAGAGAGAGAGAGGCAGGGCCAGAAAGAGAGGGAGGGAGAGAGAGAAAGAGAATCTCAAGCAGGCTCCACGCCCAGTGCAGAACTCGGATGTGGGGCTTGATCTCACAACCCTGAAATCATGACCTGAGCCAAAATCGAGAGTCGGATGCTTACCCGACTGAGCCACCCAGGCACCTCATCTTATAGCTTATAATCTAAAACCAAGAGAGACCCTCTCCTCCCAACAGCCCCAGATCAGATCCCATGGCAGGTCTCTGATTGGCCCTACTTGGGCCACTCTCTTAGAGCAATCCCTGGGGACAGGAGATGGGGCTCAATGATGGGTTGGGCCTGGATCGTGTGTCCAATGGGTAGATGGGGCACAGTGATTGCCAGAACCACATGCAATGTTAATTTCCTAATTACCATGAAAAAGGGATGATAGGCAGACAAAAACAACACATTTATTACTATTATTATCCTCGTTTTACAGATGAGGAAACAGTCTCCAAAAAGATGTAAACCTGACCAGGGTCTCATAGCTGATAAACAGCAAAGCCAGATCTGGCTGACTCCAGATCCAAAGTTCTTAGATATGTTCCCTCCACCTTCCTCATCTGATAGGGTCCTCTGACCCACACAGGAGGTCTGCAGGCAGGATAATTGCCCTTTGGGGAAGCCTGAGCATTTCTCTGACCCCAATCCAGGCTCTGGGACACTTATGCCACGTCTGACCCAATCTGCTTCTTCCCCACTTACCTAGATCACCTAAGACTAGAGAAGGCTCACCCAAAGAACCTGTACTGAGCTTGACTACACCAGCAGCCAAACCGATTATGACATCTCTGCCTTCAGGCGAAACTCTTCAGTAACATTACCTTGCTTTTGGAGCTAAGACCCAAACTCTCAGCTCAGATAAGAGCTCTGAACATTTGACCACTGATGACCTCTGGCTCATTTTTTCCACTCTCTGTCCCACCCACACTATTCTTGTCAAATTCTGAGAAAGTGACTTGCTTCCTCTCACCCCAGGATCTTTGTATATTCTGTTCCCTCTACTGGCATTTTCATTCCTCTTCTCTCTGCCTAGAGAATTCATCCTTCAAATCAGTTCCTCAAAGAAACCTCCACACCTCCATGGTCAGGGTCACTCCCTCCACTTAGATCCCCTTGGAAGTTTAGAACTTTCATTGAAGTCATGAGAATACATTCATTTGTGATCTATGGTGACATTCTGCCTCTCACACTAGACTCTATACACATCAGAGCAGGGATAATATCCTTTTTTCTACTTACTATAGATACCATTTAGCCCAGGGCTTGATATGAATAGACCTTCAAAAAATATTTATTGAATAAATGGTAGGAAGGAAGGAAGGAAAGAGGGAAGGAAGGAAGAAGGAAGGAAGGAAGGAAGGAAGGAAGGAAAGAGGGAAGGAAGGAAGAAGGAAGGAAGGAAGGAAGGAAGGAAGGAAGGAAGGAGGGAAGGAGGAGAGAGGGAGGGAGAGGGGAAGGGAAGGAGGATGGGAACAAGGGAGGAAGGGAAGGAGGGAGGAATAAAAGGAGGAAGGGAGGGAGGAGGACAGGGAGGACTTGCCATGCCTCAAATTAGAGCTCACGGAGTAAATCACAAGTATTTCCAAGATGTTGATTAAACTCTGAAACTAGGATGAACGTGAAGAACATGAAACTGTTACAAGCATTAGAGGATTTATTGGCTGAGCCTGGCTGCTTTTCAGTATCATTCCCTTCGTTCACATTTCATTGGCACCACAGGGTGAATGTCATGCGGAAAGGGGGCAAGTAGAGGAAAGGGAACAAGAAGGAAGGAAGGAAGGAAAGAGAGAAGGGAAGACGGAAGCAGGAAAAGTAAATAGGGGGAAGGAGGACGGAGGGGAGGGGGGAGGGGGGAGGGGGAGAGGGAGATAAAGCTGTAAGAGGAGGTGGGAGGGAGAAGGAGAAAGGGAGAGGAAGGAGGAGGGGGAAGAGGAGGAACAGGAGGAGATAAGTACAGTGAGTCAGAGGAAGGCAAGAAAGGAGGGAGGAAGGAGAAACCCACCTAAGCCTGAGAATTCCAAAGGAGCAGGGCTAGGAAATGATGCTGGGTGGTTCTGGCAAAGCCTTGAGCTGCAACACGCAAGCCCCGCCCTCCAGGAGATGTCATGCTCTAGGCCCATGCCAACAGCGAGCCCTCGGACTGGAGGCTGGACAGAAAACGTGATCCATGCAACTGAAGCCTTTAGGTAGGAAGCAGACTCAGAAAAAAAAAAAAAAAAAAAAGGAAACCAAGATAACAGCTGATATGGAGAGGGAGGAGGAAAAAACAAAGAATGTGTCACTTCCTTCCTCTGCAATGGGTGACCCATGGAGTCCCCTCATCGCCTCGGAGACTTCTGGACCTCTGTTTTCTCTTCAGGTCGTGGTGACAGGATGAAGGGATGTTTACTGCCAACACAGCAAAACCTGGTCCAGCAGCCGGGAATCTCCCTGGAATGATTAATTCATGTTCTGAACAAATGAACACGAGTTCCTACCGTTGGAGTGATTGTTGTACACGTGGGGTGGTGGGGCCAGAGGGTGGGGGACCTGGAATCAGGCACTGGCTGTCAGCAAGTCACTGGAGGCACAGACACTGGCCATGGAGGGATCCCTGCAAACGCCCCGTCTCCCAACTTGGGCTCTGGGAGCGGCTCCTATTAAAGATAATAAGCATGTGTGTTGCCTCTGGGGGGTGAGAGAGGGCCTTTCTTCAGCACAGCATCCGTGCACCTCAGGTAATGTTTTTGAGCAAGGATGGGTGTGCAAAAAGGTAGGAATACAAGTCAAAACAATAAAGGGCCTGATGCCAAAGGAGGGGGAGATTTCTAAGGTGGGAGCAACTTGGTGAGTGAAATGTCCAGTGAAATGCCTGAGAGAATCAAGTAAACCTCCTCCACCAACCCCACCCTGAGGCCCCATGTCTTGGCAGTTTTCTCCTCTTGGGACCGCTCATTCAGCACTGGAATTCATACAGCCCTTTCTGATAGAAAGAAAGAGAGAAAGACAGAGGAGAGAGAGGGAGAGAGGGAGGGAGGGAGGGAAGAAAAGAGGAAGGGAGGAAGAGAGGGAAGGAGGGAGGGAGGAAGGAAGAAAAAGTAAAGAAAGAGAGGAGGGGGAGAATTTGCTGGCTCAGGTAACTGAAAAATGCAGGGACTAAATGCACTCAGGCGAGGCTGGATCCAGGAGTTCAGGAATTGTCATCAAGACTGTTTTTCTCTCTATGTCCCTGATTGGCTTTCCTCAGTGCAGGCAGGCTGTCTCTACGTGAAAGCCACCCCTGCCTAAAGAGTATTTCTCTTTCCCAATAGTTTCCAAAAAATCTCAGGCCTGAATCTTATTGACTGGGCTTGGGATAGGTGCCACCCGTGGAACCAAGGAAAAGGGGTCAGCCCTCCCCAGACTGGGATACTATTAGCCAAATGCTGATAAATGGCTGTTGTGCAGACAAAAACAACAGATGTGACCACAGAACTGTGTTGATGGCTGAAAAATGAGAACACCCCTCCCCCAAGAATTTAAATACAAATGCTGGTTGCTAGGAAGGGATGCAGAGGACAGCCCACACATAGGTTATTTTCTGGGACAGAGAGAGCTGAGTGGAAAAGATCCCTCCTGGCTGCTCTTTGGGAGTTTATTTGACAAATCCATTCCAGTGTTTCCAGAATTACCAGACATGGAAGGAGGCAAGTCAAGACTTTACTAGAATGCTTTTCATTCATGCTTTCAATTCATCACGCTCACCTCCTCCCTATCCCTGACTCCATCATCTGGCTTCTTCCTGTCTCTCTCAGGGGAACTGTCCTTGTGAAAGTTGCCAATGACTTTTCTTTTGTTCAGTTCTGTGGACAATGTCGCTCCTTTCCTTCCGTCATTTCTCAGATGACTGGATACCACTGACTGCCTCCCTCTTGAAAACTGCTTTCTCCATGGCTCTCTGCCTCTCTGCTGTGCTCATTCTCCCACTGCGAGCCCTTGCGATCCCGTGGCGTCAGTTTCCATCTCTCCATTGGTCCCCAGGCCAGATTCACAGCTCAGACCAGTCTGCTGAGTTTTGGTTTTGTGAATTCAAGTGCCTCCTGGAACCTTCACTCAGGCAATCTCCCTGGCATCTTGGGCTCATCATGCCCAAAATACTGAACTCCTCACAGCACCCCGCCATCCCCCCCCACCCCAGGCTACTTCTTCCCTAGGGTTTCTTGGCTTGGGGCCCAGTACCGCCAGCCATGCGCTTGCCTAACTCAGAGACCAAGAAATAGCCCAGTCTCTCTCTCATCCCCACATCCATTCCATCAGTTGGGCCTCCTTGGAAATATCCCCCATTTCTCACTATCCCCACTGAGGCTCTGGCCCCAATCATCTCATGTCTAGATTTCTACCAACGATGCCCCAGCTAGCCTCCTGCCTCATTCCACTCCAATCCATCCCCCACTCTTCAGACATGCCCTTCTAAACACAAATTTTATTGTGTTGCTTCCTACTGTTTGTAAGGGATAAGTCAGACTCCTTGGGGTGGCACTCAAGGCCTGCTTACAACCCAGGTCCTACTTGCCCCTCTAGCTTCACTTACCTCTTGCCATTCTTCTCTCCAACTCTACACACCTGCCACGCCGGATGATTGTCTCCAATTCACATGGACTGTTCCCTCTGCCCGGAGTGCCCTTCCTCCTGCCTCTTCACTCAGATGCCCCTTGTTCATTCTCAGGTTCTCCTCTTACATCCATCACTCTCCCCAGCACAACTTCTCTGCCCACTCCAAGATTTAGTTAAGCAACTCTTCCATGTCAAACATGAATAAATGAACGAATGGATCAATCGGTCAACTCTCTAGAGAAGACGGTGGAGGTATTCAAGTTCTTTTTTTTTTAAGATTTTATTTATCCATTTGACAGAGAGATAGAGAGCACAAGCAGGGGGAGCAGCAGGCAGAGGGAGAGGGAGAAGCAGTCTCCCCACGGAGCAGGGAGCCCAATTCAGGGCTTGATCCCAGGACCCTGGGATCATGACCTGAGCTGAAGGCAGATGCCCAACTGACCAAGCCACCCAGGTGCCCCTAGTATTCAAGTTCTTGATGAAAAGGAAAGGTCACAAGAGGAGAAGGGAAATCTATGAGTCTATTTTTAGCCAATAAATACTTTCTTTTTGACACATATTTTCCAAACAAAAATGTACTAAGTTCTTATCCTGAGTCAGCTGCAGCTGTGCTGGACACTGAGACATATTAGCAAACAAGACAGACACATATCTTGCCCTTTAGGAAATTATAATCTAGCAGAAAAGATGGATCCTAAATAAACAATTCAGCAAAACTTAGTGGGAACTAGCCCTAACCCTCCTGTAGCAGAATGAATTTTTCAAAGATGGCTGCACCAATATATACACACAATTCAGTATGCTCTCTCACAGTGTAACTGTCATGCCTCCATTGATATATGGGGTCTACCTTCCTTCCTCTTAAAACCAGGTGGACTTCATAACAGCTTTGACCAATAGAACGTTGTGCAGGTAATACAGTGTGATTTTCGGTCTATAAAAAGTGACACAATTTCCACCAATTCATCCGTCTATGGATCTCTCCCTACTCCTCTCATCTTCCTCTCTCAACTCTTCCTTTGGAACACAGCCCGCCATGTTTGTAAGGAAGCCCAGACCACATGGAGAGACCACATATGGACATTCCAGCCAACAACAGGTCTCAGCCGACAGACAGCATGAACCTCTATTCATGTGAATGAATGAGACTTTAGATGAACGCAGACTCAAGCCTTTGACTCTCCAGCTGAGTGCCTAGACACCACAAAGCAGACAGAAGCCATCCTCATTGTACTCTGTCAAATTCCCAATCCACAGACTCTAGGAGCATAACAAGGGATTGCTTTATGCCACTAGGTTTCAGAGCAATTTTTTCTGCAGCCATGGCAACTATATTATTTGTCTAGGCTTACTTGCAGAAAAGAATACTGGGCTAGAAATAGAGAGAGGGTAAAATACATCACCATTTCTGTCTTTTAATAGCTATTGATTCTCACTGGCTGTGTGAACTTAGGCATGTCATTTCCCATCTCTGGGTTCTTAGTCTTCCCATGTATAAAGTAAGAGGATAGGGCTGGCGGATTTCTATACCCAAGGAAGCTTGAAAATTCTACTAACCGAGATACGTTTATGGGATGACCCAATCAAAACCATGTCAACTGATATGGCAAGAGGTGAACTCTTTAATTGAAATTCCTGATTTTGTTTAAAAATCTTTCTGTGGGTGAACTCAACTCAAGCCATTAGAAAAACAAAAGGAGTCCTCTCATGTATAATTCATGAAAGAAGAGTGGGTTTGACCCAGCAGGTCATTTGGAATAAAAATGCCATAAAAATAAAATATGTTATCCCTCCCCTTCTGCCTCCCTCATCCCTTACACTAGCTAATGGAGGGGAAAGAGTGAATTAAACTGGAGTTCAGGTCAAAGGTTTAGTTGATTCATTCCAGAATGGTCATTCCCTCCAGTCACTCCCTTAACAGACAGACACTGCAGATGTTGAGGCAGGCTTTGTCCCTACCCCAGGCCCCTCGTCCTGAGTGATAAGGCCTCTCCTCCTTCCCCGGGGAAGATGACCTCACCTTCTAATGGACTGCCCAATTAGGAAGCACTTGAGACGGTTTAGAAGACACCCTGTCCACTTCAAAAGCTTTGGGGAAATTCCCCAAGGGGCCAACCTGTTTCACAGAGCAAAAGGAAAAAAAGTAGACAGCCTGTAATTAGTATAATAACCTGTTCGGATTCCACCTGCCTGTGATTTCCCCAGCTTGTTCATCCATTCATGTATTCATTCACTCAGGCAACAAATATTTACAGAGCAGCTGGGATGTGCAAGCCCTGGTGATACGACAGGTCCCCCAGAAGGAGCTAACGATTTGTGTGCAAGCGATTGATTAAGGAAGTGCTCCCAGGGGCATCTGGTGGGGAGATGGGGGGAGGGCAGGACAGGGAAAAAGAGGATGCCAAGTGAAGGTTGATTTCAAGCAAGTCCAAGCCTCGGCCTGATCCTACAGGCAACTCAGGAGTGAAAAGTACACCTCAGGATCGGTCCCAATTCAAAGCCAAGGGGCTGGGCTTTCACATCTGTGCATCTGTTCTTGGTATGGGCTGCTCCCCTAGGAACCGAAATCCCAGGCAATCTGGTGCTCTGCGCGTGCAGGCAAAGTGGCTCCAAGAGCCTGTGGACAGTACTTCAAAAGAAGTCACAGGTGCAACCCAGTAGAAGGGAAACACCACAGAAGCCAAGAGTAGACATTTTCCACTCTGCCATCCCCAATACATCAGCAATATCTCACCTCATGGATGCAAGATGGCTGTAGCAGCCCCAAACTTCCCACCTGCTCACAACAATATCCAAAGGCAAGACGGGGTGGGAAAGAAGCTCATCCCTTAGAGATGTGCCTTGTCAGAGGAAGGAAGATTTCTCCTGGAAGCCTCCAACTTGGCCTCATGTTCTATTTGCCAGAAGTGGGTCAGTGCACACTTCTAAACCAATCACTGCCAAGAAGACAGGATTACTGTAAATGGTTATCTGGATTGAGGAGGGGTCACTTTCCCTGAGCATCTTGCCCACCTGCTTGATATCTGAAGGGTTTCTATTAGCAAGGAAAAAGAGGGAATGGCTTTGGGGTGGACAATGAGCTGTGTGTGTGATGCTAGCCAGTCAGAAAGCACCTTGCTCTCTGGACTACAGTGATTGGTTCACAGAAGGGCATATTACTCAAGCCAAGCCAATCTGAGTTAATCCTGAGAATACTGCTTTGGTCACCAGGAAGGGGTACTTACACTGCTTACTCCCTGAAAACATCCTAGGCCAGAGCTGTAACAACTGTCTTGGCATCATGAGGAGCCTAAAAATAAAACCATCTCAAGTTGGAAGATGAAGTGAAATAGAAAGGTTGAGAGAGAAAATACAGATTCAAAACCCCTGGATCCAGGCTTTCCCAAAGCCAGCTCTTAACCTGGGCAGAAAAAAAAAATGTCCTTTTTGCTTAATCCAGATTGGACTGGGTCTTCTGTTCTCTGCAACCAAAAGATTTCCAAGTGATACAGATGGTGAACAAGGTAGACCCACCTTCTGCCCTCATGGAGTTCAAAGTCAAATGGGGGAGGCAGGTGTTGAACAAAAAATTATAAGTATAATCGGGGTTAAAAAGGTCAAGTGCAGAGGACTGGCAGATCACATGAGATGGAGAGACCAGTCTGGTCTAGAACCAGAGGAGGTCCCCTGGGGTGGTGTGGTTCAAACTGAGATGGGAAAGGAAATGGCTATGTTTTCCAAGTGAACTCCTCCACTACCCCTTGACTTCCCAGACAGAGCAGGGAGCAGGCACTCACTTGGGGAGCTTGTAGATTTCCTTTCTCTCTGATGCACTCCTTACTCTTTCATCTTTCAGTACACTAATTTGTTCAAAAGCTCCCAAGAACAATCAGGGTCTTTTGGTTTTTTGGTTGTTGTTGTTTGCTTTTTTTTCCCCCTGTACTCCTATAAAAGCTGTTAGTTCTGGAGAAACATTGATTTCTTTCATGTTCAAGAGGTTTTACTTTTCTTTTCTTTTTTTTTTTTTAAAGATTTTATTTATTTATTTCACACACAGAGAGAGATTACAAGTAGGCAGAGAGGCAGGCAGAGAGACAGGGAGAGGAGGAAGCAGGCTCCCCGCTGAGCAGAGAGCCCGATGCGGGCCTCAATCCCAGGACCCTGAGATCATGACCTGAGCCGAAAGCAGAGGCTTTAACCCACTGAGCCACCCAGGCGCCCAAGAGGTTTTTCTTTTTAATTCCTTCACTCCCTGTGTAAATTGGAGGAGTCGAGTTAGGTCTTGAGGTAGGAGAAGGATATAAAGAATTCTCAGCCCAGTGCAGATCATCAGTGAAGCTGAGAGATGCTGTATATAGGGGAAACCTTCCAGGAAATGTAGAACTAACACTTCCTCAGAGAGAAAAAAAACACTCTCTGCTGTCTTCCAATCCAGCCCAGAGATGTTTGTTCTCTGGCATCATTCACTGACTCAAAAGGAAGAAAACCTCTATGTTCAAATGTCCCAGTGCCACTGTCTCTTCCTAGCTACATGGTCACAAACAAGGCTCTGAGACTCAGCTTCCTAACCTGTGAAATGAGAATAATAAGATCTGACAGATTTTAATAACATCTGCCTGAATGAATGACCTCAGAGGGCTCAGGGGAGCCCCAGAGGTGATCCAGTCAGTGAATATGTCAACAGGCACGTTCTATCAAGTCATGACCTGCAGTGGCACACCTTTGCGCAACAGTAGCCCTCAGGCCCTGTTCTCCAGCCCCAACCAAAGGCACCGACTCTCCTCATGCTCTCTCTTTGCTGACCCCACTGCCCAGGCCCTGATCTTGTGTCCAGCACCGCAGCTTCCACAGCAGACACTGGGCAAACATGCCAAAGTGGAAGGGTCAATGCTGTGGTTCACTACCTCGGATTGGGAAGACTTGACTTTCAGGGCCATCATTTCCACTGCTTGAAGCTAATTTGTTCCTTTGGGAGCAACTCAGCCAGCAGGATCTTCACCTTGATTCCAAAATGGAGGAGCTGGAGCAGATCCTTGGCGCTTCACCAGCCACTTTGTAATATATGTGAACTGCATCCGAAGGCCAGCTCCGTTCATAGGATGTGAGTGGGGCCTCTGGAGTTGTCATTTGGCTTAGGGCTGACACCTGAACACAGCCACTCTACCAAGTTTTGCAGCTGCCATTTGAGCCAATGGGTGTTTTAACACATTGGGACAACCTCAAGGAGCCACACTAGGTATGCCTTTGAAAGTAGGAGTCAGGAAACCAAGTCCGAGGGCCCACAGGCAATCTTGGCCTCCACTTTCCAGCCATCCCTGGCTTTCCAGATGGTGTTTCCAAGGTTGTGTCAGAGTCCCCACAGAGAGGGAGGGTGTCAGGTGGGCCCTGCCTACACAGTGCCCTCCACATCCTAACTTCAGGGGGAGCAGCCCAACTCCTCAACGTTTTTTTATAAGATTTTATTTATTTATTTAACACACAGAGAGAGATCACAAGTAGGCAGAGAGGCAGGCAAAGAGAGAGGGTAAGCAGGCTCCCCGCTGAGCAGAGAGCCCAATTCAGGACTTGATCCCAGGACCCTGAGATCATGACCTGAGCCGAAGCCAGAGGCTTAACCCACTGAGCCACCCAGGGGCCCACTCCTCAACATTTTAGAAGTGGGATTCTAAATAAGGGATGTGTTTGGAAGAGAGGAGGCAGGACAGATGATCAGGCTAGTGGGTTGTTGAAGCTTGTCTACTTTTTACATTTGATGACTCCCCCCTAGCTGAGAACCCACAACTAACATTTTTGTTCTAATGGCTTCAAGGAGACAAAGTCCTTCCACGGTTGACATAAGGTAAATTGATCAGCTGTTTCTTAATCCTAAACAATGCAAGTGGTTCTGAGGTAAAAGAATCTTCAGAGCAGGTTGCCTGGGGTGGCACAGTCGGTTAATCATCCAACTCTTGGTTTCAGCTCCGGTCATGATCTCAGAGTCATGAGATCGAGCCTCGCATCTGGCTCTGTGCTCAGGGCTCAGCAGGGAGTCTGCTTGAGACTCTCTCTCCCTCTCTTTCTGCCCCAGCCCACTCTCATTCTCTCTCTAAAATAAATAAATAAATCTTTAATAAAAAGATACTTCAGAGCAGTGGTACTTCACTTTAGTGTGTCCCTAGATCCCTTGGCAGCTTATTAAGAATCCAGATTCCTGAACTCCCACATTCCCAGGGTAGTGACTTTGCACTGGGGCCTGGGGACAAGAACAGGGCCTGATGAATGTTCCCTCTGCCACCTCCATCTTTGTAAGTGAGACCACGCCAGTTAATCCTCTGTGCCTCGGCCTTCTCATCAGGGAAGTGGATATAATTGTGTACCTACCATAGGGTTTGTGAGGATAAAATGAGTTAGTGAGTATAAAGCACCTAGAACAGTGGCCAGCACATGCTATGTGTTCAATAAATGTGACCTATTATTAATATCAGGGTGGAGTCCAGGAAGCCCTGGGGGACAGACATCAGCCCTGGGTGATTCGGAAGCAGGGGATCTATAGGCCACATGTGGAGGACCACGGATCTACCAATACGTGGACCAGCCTTCCTCACCTGCAGGCCACTCCTTTCCCTTTGGTAAGAAACAAGGAGTAAGACACTTGTGTGCCACCAAGCCATCTGTGTGTCAGAAGAGGCTGCAGCTATCTTCCCCTCAAATGGAAATAGCTTGGTATTCCAATTAGATGTGTAAAACATGCTAATTACCCCCCCAAATCAGAAAGGTCATGGATGGGAAGAAAAAAAAAACTATAAATAATCCCCAAACCCAGAGAAAATAACCAGTAATGTGTTGTTTCTATGCCTACACGTACGCGCGCGTGCGCGCACGCACACACACACACAGACACACAGATTTTTTTTCTTTTACCATAATCACAGTTTTCCTTTTAATAATGTGACAAGAGCATCTTACCACGTGAATAAACATCCCCCTGTAACATTCATTTTAATGCTATTCAGTGTTCCAAAGTATGGCCATAACGTGATTCAGCCAAGCCTTAATCGTCAGACATTCAGGTTATTTCCTTTCTCGTGGGCTGATGATCAACAGTTGCAGGAAGATTCCAGTTGCTCGTCTCTGTGGGGTCCTGTGCTTTTCTCTCCGTGACGGCGGCCACAGATAGGATTGTTGTGTCAGCCTCCCCTGCAGTGCTGAACCTCAGAGGCCAAACGTCACAGAGTTTACACTCCCAAGTCTGCTCCGTGGGCTTCAAATCCACTAATTAGCTCATTAACTGCCAAAGGCCTCAGTCTCCTGTCTGTACAATGGGGACCCTAAGCAGGGTCTGAGGGAATGCATGAAGTCTCAGCAGGGAGCCTGGCACCTGGTAGGGCTCAGTCACTTACCAGCCACTTACCAAATATTTAGCGAACGGAAATGTCACTAAATATGGTTCCACGTTAGTCAAAACTTAGGGTAAGTTCCTAAGGTCAGAAGGGCCACACTTTTTAAAGACTTAATTCATACTATCAAACTGGCCTCCAGAAATGCTGTACCACGCACAGGATAGAAGAATTCAGGTTTCTCTCTGCCCTCACAAACACAGTTATGCACCCTCTGAGCTAATCTGTCCCGCTGCTGGTGGGGAGGGCAAGGAACTGTCAAAGCAATTCCCGCAGCCACGTAGGTGAGGCTCTGGAGTCCCATGTCTGTAAGGAAGAGCAAGATGGCTAGTGTCCCATGGGGGCAGGAAAGCCTCCACCCTCTCTCACTCTGTGACCACACCCCATGAACCTTGCCTGGATACTGGAGTCACATCTGCCCAAGTGTATCAGTGGAATATTGAGGCGTCTCTATCCCGGATCCTGCAGAGGCCATCCCCGCCCCCGGGCTGGCTCTGTCTCTCAGTGCATCTGGAACGGAGCGAGGACGGCGGCCCAGCTGGGATGCTTTCTCGGGTCTCCCGGCCCTGCAGCCCAGGCCTCCTTCCACGGCCTTCCTCCTCCCTCAGCTGGGACCAGCTGGTCTGTTTTTCAGCCGCCAATGGCTAATTCCAGGATTACACTTTCTAAGTTGATGAAATGTAATATCCACAGTGTGAAAGCTTTAGACTTGCTCCCAGCAGCGAAGCATGGGGCATTTCTCCAGGGGCTGAAGATCGCATTTAGACCATGGTGAGCATGGTCTGCACTGCTAAACCCTTTCACGACACATGGTCCCGTGAAAGTGAGGAAAATTCTGGCCAAGAGGGATGAACTTTATTACGACATGTTCTTGGTTCCCAAGGAATTGGAGAATCTGCCCTGGGTCACGTTCTCTAAAAGTGTGGAGAAAAGGCAGGGGGGGAAATTTCTTCCAGGTGGTATGACATTCTCTCCCCAAAGTTTTACCCTTAGAGAACATTTAGGAAAGGGGATTTGAAGAACATAGAAAGAAAATGAGTATTTTCAAAAGAAGGAGCTATTTTTCATTTTCTGCAGGACTTGACACCTTTCAAAAAACAACTTCAATCCGCAGAAAGACCTTGTTTAAGGCTGTTTTTAAAATTTCTTCCTCTGCTGAAGAACAATGACATTTTCCCCAGATTGTTAAAAAAAAACAAGCAAACAAACAAACAACATCAACAAAACCGCAGGCATTCAGAGAGATCTAAGAAAAAGAGATTGTTAGTAACAAAAATAACAATAATGACACCTGTCATTCATTTTTAGGTAATTCCCTATCCTGTTCACCTTCATGAAATCTCTGTAGAGCTCCAGCCCTAAGATGAAGGCTATGTTATCCATATTTTATAGATAAGGAAACCAAGCTTAATGAGGCAAAACAATTTGATCAATGTTGGGTAATGCGTTTCTAACCTTTTATTAAAGTATACATTTTAAAAAGCATACATTATAAAGGTACACATTACCAGCTGGATTGATTTCACCAGATGAACACATCCATGGGACCAATAGCTCAACTGCAGATCTCAAGACACAGACCATCCTGATCAGCCCCCAGGAGCTCCTCTCCTGTCCCTGCCACTCACTAACCAAGGGCAACCAGTATCCCGACTTACACCACAAACTCGTTTTGCCCGTTCTCAAATGCACATAAATAGAGTCATGCCAGACTTACTGCTCTGTCCATAATTTGTGTCCGGTGGCACTGCGTCTGTGGGATTCACCCAGGTTGCTGCATGTGGTTCTGGGGTGTTCATGCTAGTTGCAGCATAGTACTCCATGGAGTGGTTCTCTGTTCCGGAGCTGAACATTTCGGTGGTTGCAGTTGGCGGCTCTTAGAAATGGTGTGGCTGTGAACATTCCTGAGCATATCTTCTGGTGCACGTGCACGTGCACAAATCCATTTCTGCTTTCCAAAGTGGCTAGACCCATTGACACTCCCAGCACTGGGTAGGAGAGTTCCAGGGGCTTTACTGCCTCGGTGAGACTGGGGATTGGCTCTCATTTATGTTCTAGACATTCTGCGGGGTGGATGTCAGATAACTTTTAGGGACAGGGGCAGAGCATCAGACCCAAACATGTCTAGAACCATGGCCAGCCTCGTGCTGGGCACTTGGAGGGTGCCGAAGGGATAGCTGTTAAATTAAGGAATGACCCCTAAATGCTTATGGTGGGGTTTTTTATAGTTTTTTTTTTAAGATTTTATTTCTTTATTTTTGCGAGAGAAGGGTGGGGGAGAGAAAGAGTGAGCCCAAGCACCCAAGTGGGGCAGAGGGAGAAGGAGAAGCAGGCTCCCCACTGAGCAGGGAGCCCAACAAAGGGGTCAGCTTGATCCCAGGACCCTGAGATCATGACCTGAGCTGAAGGCAGACACTGAGCTGACTGAGGCACCCAGGCGCCCTTGTGGTGTGGTGTTTTTTCCAACAGTATTCTGTTATTGCCTTTCCCTCAGTCCCACCTCCTGCCTATCCCAGGCCCTGCCTTCTCTGAAACTACCCAGCAAAACAGCCTGACAGAACGCCTTCTTAGAGACTTAGAGTCAGTAGGAAAAGGAGGCCAGGGCAGGCTGTGAGTTGCCTCAGGAAGACAGAGGCACAGTCTTGGGGGGTGGGGTCCCAGGCCGCAGAGCCAGACAAATGTCCCAGGTCCCCACCTACAGCCAGAAGTCAGCAGCAACTGTTGCCCTCAGAGAACAGTCCCTGGAGGAAAGAGAGGAAGAAAACCAAGAAGGCAGCTGTGCCGACAGCCCCACGCATGGGCACTAACACATCAAACAGGAAAGAGGACGTGGGGCATTCTGTGAGCTAAGGACAGAAAAGGGTCTTTCAATTCCCTTACAAACGATGTGGGGTCATTAGGGCAACTCTCTCAGAGGAAATCAAATAAATGACGGTTCCAATTTTAAATACCTTCCTGAGAGCAGGATTAAGTATGATTATGACAATTCTATTTATTGGGAAAAATAGACAGCTGCCCAGGGCCCACTGCCCTCAAATGCACGTGGGCTGGGCTCTTCCCCTGGCCGCTGCTGTGCTGTCCCGCTGGCAGTCTAGGAAGGGGATAGTACTGGTGAGATCATTTGTGAGTGTTTACTAGAGCCTAGACCCTGCCCCGAACACCTGGCTGGAGTTGCCTCAGTGAACGTTCGCTAAGCTCCTACAAGGCAGGGATATTCCTGTCCCCATTTAAAGCCGGTGGCATGGAAGCTTGGAGAGGTGAGAGCTGGTTCGCAAATGGTAAAGGAGGGACGTGAACCCCGATGCTTCAGCCATCCGCCTCTGTGTAACAAACTACCCCCCAAACGTAGCAGCTTCAAACAACAAACATGCAGGCAGGGCTCCGCTCCATGCAGTGTGGACTGGGGTCGCTTTGGGTATCTAGCTGGTGGAGGGGTTCATCTGGGGGGTCCAAGATGGCTTCTCTCGAGTAACTGGTGCCTTGGCAGGGAGGGAGGCTGGGTGGCTTAGTGGGGACTGTCACCGGAGGGAAGAGGTGTGCTCTCTCCAGTGAAGCCATCTCAGGGTAACAGTGTCCTTATGGGGCGGCTCAGGGCTCCACGTGGAAGCTGCCTGAGGCCTGGGCCCACACGGGCACAGCATCACTTCAAGCCTGTCAGAGAGCCCAGTCAGACCCAGGGCAGGGACACAGATGGGACCTTTCATGGGGGGGGGGGTTGGATATCACAGAGTTCCTTCCGTCTACCATATTTTTGTCTTTGTTGGGTTCCAGAGCCCTGAGCCATAACCATGAACGTATATACTGTTTTACTGGTTATTGTTGGGTGTCTCCTTTGTGCGTGGCATTCTACTCATTTCCTAAAAGACAGAGGAGAAGAAGGAGGAGGAGGAGGAGGAGAAGGAGAAAAAGAGGAAGAAGGAGGACAAGGAGAAGAAGG
>LNAC01000569.1:187387-215096 GCA_002007465.1 Ailurus styani | reverse complement strand
GGGGGAGGAAGAAGAAGAAGAAGGAGGAGGAGATGGAGAAGAAGGAGGAGGAGGAGGAAAAAAGAAGGAGGAGGTAAAAGAAGGAGGAGGAGAAGACAGGGAGGAGGAGGAGAGGAAGGAGGAAGAGGAAGGAAGGGAGGGGAGAGGTGAGTACAGAAGCCATGGGAAGGGAAGTTAGGAGACAAGCATTTCTTTCATTCTATAAATGAAGAAACTGAAGATCAGCGAAGTGAGGGTCTTATCCAAGGTCACGTGGCTCATGAGGGTGAAAGTCAGGATTCGAAGCCCCCGTTTTTCCTTCCTTCACACTTTCTTCCTCTGGGCCCATGAATGCTCCCCACTGGCAAGCCTGCAGCCGTACATTTCCCAGTTCCCAAATAGAGCCCTTGACCCTTCACTTTTTTTTTTTTAAGATTTTATTTATTTATTTGACAGAGAGGTATCACAAGTCATCAGGGAGGCAGGCAGAGGGAGAGGGGGAAGCACGCTCCCCGCTGAGCAGAGAGCCCAATGTGGGCCTCGATCCCAGGACCCTGAGACCATGACCCAAGCTGAAGGCAGAGGCTTTAACCCACTGAGCCACCCAGGCGCCCCGACCCTTCACTTTTGACTGGAGAAACCCCGGTTTCCAGAAGAGGCTGCACTGAACGGAGCACTAACAGAGCGGCCTTCCCTCCATGGCTGCTCTGGCTTGTTCATGGGGAGACAAGTCATCACAGGGATCAGCTCCAAAGGCAGACAGGATTTTCCCCCATCTGTCCACCCTTCAGGCCCAATTCCCTCCGAATTGCTTCAGGGGATACCAGAACTGTGGATGCCATTCAGAGACAAAAAATACATGTATCCAGGTGGATCTCCAGCACCAAGGGCCACTTTAAGGACGTGCATGCGGGACCCAGAAAACCGCCGACGAATCCAGGGAGCTGCCTGGGCGAGATCTCTCATCCCTCACGCCCTGACATAACACAGGAGCCACCGTGGCGCTCCAACGCTGTTTATTGCTATAATGTGTCAGCGTGGGTAACAGAAAGCAGGCAAGGAAGGCTTAATTATAAAAAGGAATCTTTTCAAGACACTTTAATTCCCTCATTTTTTTTTTGTCCTGACAAGAACTCACACACATACACAAAAATGTGAATCTAGTTTAATTTGGGGCTCTCAAAATTATTGTTAATGGGATTTCTTACTGTCCCTTGGTTCGATCCTAGAATTCCAAAAATTTCTGGCTGAGATTTTGTTTTGCTGGAAGCAATGTATCAAGGAGGTTGAGCGTGGGGGTTCTAGAGACATCCTGCCTGCCTTCGGGTCCTGCCCGCACCCCTCAGGGCTGGGAGGCCCTGGGTAACTCAGGCCATGCTCAGTTAAGTCAGGTCTACAATGGAGAAAGAAGCGAACCTCCCTCCCAGTGCTGCTATGAAGTTACAAGAGGCAAATATGAAAACAGCTTAATATAATACGTGGTACTTATCTACTTAGTGTTCATGTTTATTAAATATTAGATATTTCCGTATTATTATTACTAAGTAGCCCAAAGAGTTCAAACCACGTCGTGTATGTGGACAGGGGCATATCTAAATGTAAAATGACCAGGTATATATGTCCCCGTCCATCACTCTTAACCATTTGAATTATTATAAGAGTAATTTGTTTATTCTAGAAAAAATTTTACTATAGAAAAGTAGAAGGAAAAAATATCCACTACCTATTGTCTAAGGACCTACAGAAAAATATTTTTCAACATTTTGGCCAATATACTTCCAGGGTTGTTTAGTGCACATAAATATTTTTAATTCTTATTTTTGTAAAGTACTTCTTTCTTGTAAGTTGCTGTACTCACTGGTGATAGATCATAAATACAGTCACATGTCATCCCTAGATAAGATCCCGTGAAACCTCTGTGTAGTCTTCCGTGTCCTGCATGTATTGCTAATCATTTAGCTGGTCCCCTGCTGTTGGACATGTAGGTTACTTTCATTTTTTTTTTGCAATATTAAAAACAACACTGAAATGAACATTCTTGAAATAAGATATTATGCACTTCCATGGTCTATTTCCTTTGGATAAACTCCTAGAAATAGAATTTCTAGGTCAAAAGTTCTACACATTTTTAAGGATTTATGTGGGACCATTGCACCCTCCAGAAAGGGTACATAACTCCCCCCAGTGGTGAGTGGATAGTTCTTTCTTCTGTATTTACCACCACAGAGCACTCCTTGTTCAATTCTTCCAACAATTTTTTATTGAGCACCTACTGTTTTCCAAGCACTGCTGAAAATGACTAAAACAAATCCTTTTCTCCCTATGTTCCGTCTTCACAGATTTCATATACGCAACTCTGAGGATCTGGTTTCAGTGTGGCCCCTTTCTTTCTCTACTTGCCTGTCAGAGAAATGGACAGTCTGGCAAGTGGAGCAGGGTTGGAGACAGCTTCAGTCTCTGGGAATGTGAAGAACCCATTGTTCTGACCTTCTGCCAGGAATGTGCTAGTTCTAACACCTCTTACCTACTGCTCTTGTGTCTTCTGTGCCTTGGTCTGCTCTTCGAATCTAAGCCTTCTCCCTAGATGGGAGGCAAGAACTTACAACCCAGACAGGAAGAGGTTTCAATGCAAACACAGATTCTAGTGGATGAGTCGTGACAACCTGGCTCTCTGACTGAGGATGCTGAGGCTGGGTTTGAGATCATTTGAAAGAATGCTGTGATCGATTAGTGATGTCTGCCACAGACACAGGAACAGAGAGAAATTGTATGTATGCCTAACGATTCTGTTATTTACTCCATCTCCAGGTTTTGGCTGTTCCTAGGTCAGATCCTGCTGTATTCATGTGCCCTTTTCCTGTACTTCTGCTCTCTTCTGCTCCTTTCTTCTTCAGGCTCTCTCTGGTTCACTTTCCCTTTGTTTCTGTACTTCACATACATTTCTCATCTCTGTAAATAGTTTCCTACAGACTACATCCTCATTGTACTTAGCTTGCCAAGAGAGCTCTTTATTGCGCTTTGTCTCTCCTTTGGTCTCTCTTTCTTCCTCTGCCTCTCTGTTACTACAGCTCCTCCACTAAGTTTATGCTCTCTGTGTTACCAGAAGCTGTTGGTGGTAAACAGTACACTCCAGGCCAACAAGACATAATTGACAGACTGACCACAGGAGGGGTCAGTTTCCCTCAGGAAACTGTTTGGGAAGGAGGGGCGGGAGGCCTGAGAGAGGCACCAGGAAGCCACCTCACAGGAAACAAAGCACATCCTGTATGGTGCCTTGTTCACATCAAAGGATTACCTGACTGCCTCATAAGTTCCCAGAGACCGGTAAAATGTCACTTGTACAATCAACTCCAAGTGCCCCAGGCCTGTGGATAGCACTGAAACACAGCCTGATGGGGTTAACAGTCTCTGGGCATGGTATTACATTTCCCATAAACGGTATCCACTTACAGAGCTCTAACTACGGATCAGACGTTGTGCTGAAAGGTCTGCACGCATTATCTTATTGACTCTTCACATTAATCTCGAAGGTGGTTGCCAGCGTTATCCCTATTTTACAGATGAGAAAACTGAGGCTCAGGAGTCGAAGTAACTTGCCCAAATCTCTCTGCCAGGGAATGGAGGGGCCTCCAACTAGGTCTGTGCAGCTCCACACAATCTATTAATCAATACCATATACACTGATCTGTGGGTGAGGTAGGGGAGGGAAGCAGGGGCGAGATGTCCCACCCATCCATCCCAGTGCCCCAAAGAACTTGGAAATAAGGAAGACAGAATCACCATCTAGGAGTTACACCATATAGTCAGCCCATACAAGATCAGATCAGCAAACTGCAAGGTGTTTCTAAAGGATACTATCACATCTAGGTCTGTAGGAATGAAAGTATTTGCATACTCTAAGAAAAATTTAAAGAAAAGAAAATTGTGTCCCTTTGAAGGAAGCTTAGCTGCCACTAATAGAAGACTTCAAAAAGGAGATTTGAAAAGAGATAAGATTTAAAGGCACCCCTCCAAGCACCAGCCAGGGTAGGGGTGGGTACACCGAGTCTGCCCTGCCCAGTGGCGTACCCTGTTAGGCTAGCCCTCTATCCACAGAGCACCTGCTGTGTGCCAGCCACTGTGCTGAGCCCTGTTCTGGCACTCTCAGAGCTGACATCCTCATCAGGAGGCAGCTTCACTGTGAACTAATGAAGTCTGAGCAGCGGGACCCTCCAAGAGCCGTCACCATGCATTCGTGCGACCACACGATTTTGTGAAATGTGCCCGTGTAAGACATGGCAACAACCATCACAGAAGGCCACCGTCTGCACTTTGATTTCCTCTCTGTATTGAACATGAACATTCCCATCTGTGCCGACTTAGTTTGTTCCCACGGGAAGCAACCCCCAGGACAAGGACGAGGGCACACTTGGATGCCCTGGGAGGCGCAGGAAACCCTGGCCGGCAAGTGGGAAATGCGACCAGCAAGGGCATTTGGCCAACCCAGCCCAGCTCCCGGGGCGAGCACCTGGAGCTTAATCCCAAGGGGGCTTTGGGGGGGACAGGCTGTTTTAAAATATAAGTTTTATTATTATTTAGGTATGGAAAGTCAGCACATCAGTGGATGACTGCCGTTGAAAAGACAGCTTGTCATCCGCAGTTCGCAAGAGGTCAGGGCACGCCACACTGTGATGGGCCACACAAGGAAGCAGCAGCTTCAGGCAGGAGGCAGAGGATGGGGGAACTGTGCAGAACCTTTACTGTGATTTCTGCAGGAAAGAAAGGGGGAGGCAGGTAAGCAGGCTTCGGCCAGGTGGGTTTGAATAATCCAGGCGGGCTCTGGGACATAGGGCTGTCCCTAGTTGTCTGGTACCTGGCCCTCATGGGGTGAGGGCACATGGAGAGTGGGTAGTGGCCTGGAGCGTCAGAACCCAATAAAGGAGGTGTGGTTGGGGTATAAGTTCTGAACTGGCTGGTCTGCATGTGAAAGACACACTCCAGGGTGAGTTTTTCTTTTTTTACTATTTGGCTAATCCTGGGAGAGCCAATCCCACCGGGGTCAGCAAGGTCCCAGAAGTCAAAACAATGGCAGCACAGAAAATAAAGACACAGTTAATGCACAGGGTACAAACCAGACCGCCGAGTCATCCTACCTCAGGGGCGAGGCAGCCAATGGCCAAGGGCTTTCAGGGGTAGTGGTGGTGGGGGGGAGTTATTTCCCCAGCACTCCTGGTGTGCAAGAGGCTTGGAGAAAAAAGGAGGTCCTGGCAGCCGAAACAGCTCGAAGGTATGGAAATGCCAGGATCTGTGGGATGTGGGCAGGACAGCAGCAGCTCTGCACCCTACACCTAATTTTACATTCATAACCGTATATTCTTCGTTATCAAGAAGCTCTCCAGTGTGGTCTATATGTTGGACTCTGCAAAAGTGGGCCTGTCCCTGTGGGAGACAAACAATCAGTATCTGATTGTCATGGGCTGGATTGTGTCCCCATACAAATTTGAATATTGAAGACCAAACCTGCAGCACCTCAGAATGTAACTCTGTTTGGAGATAGGGTCTTTAAGGAGGCAATCAAGTTAACATGAGGTCATCAGGGTGGGGCTTAATCCAATGTGACCCGGCGTCCTAATAAGAAGAAATGGGCAGAGACGCACACAAAGGCCACGTGAAGACACGGGGAGGAGGCACCAATCTGCAAGCCAAGCAGAGACCTCACAAGAAACCAACCCTGCCAGCACCCTGACCTTGGACATCTAGCAGCCCCTCAGAACTGAGAGTTAATACATTTCTACCCTTTAAGTCACCCAGGCTGTGGTATGTGGTTACAGCAGCCGAGCAAACCGGTATACTCATGAAGCCGTGACAGGCTGGTAACCGTACGCATTGGCATCAAGAACCTCCCTTTCCTGGATCTGGCCTTCCGAGGTGGCCGTGGGGCTATTCGACCTCCCACGGGGCAGGCCCAGGCGGGGTGCAGGCTAAAGCTCTCTGGAAGGCTCTTGCTCCTTGTATAGAGGGCAGCCGTCCTCAGCTCCGGCGGACTATTCCCACACCGGCTCTCACAAGAGAAGCCAGAAATCCGCATTCGGTATGAAAACTCCCTATTTCTCAAAGTTAGTAATGAATTCAACCATTTAAAACAAACAAACAAACAAAAACACTCTACAGGCAGATTAGACACATGTCGTCAGTTTGCGACTCTCAGCTGTATTTCGTCCTCCCAGGGAGCTACAATTTCCCATCCACTGGACGTTTCTATTTCTTCTCATCACCGAATCACTTGGCATTGGCCTGGGAGCCGGATCAGCCGGTTAGAAATCCCAACTCCGCCACTGACTGGCTGTGGGAGCTTGAGCATGTCACGTCACCTCCTGTGCCTTGGTTTCTCATCGGGCAAGTGCCTGTCACCAGGGTAGATGAGCAGTGAGGGTCCGAGGCATGGTCCGAGAATGGCCGGGTATGGAGCAGGTGTCCAGGAAGTGAAAGCTCTGTAGGCCACACTCATCGGTTCGCTTGGTTGGCTGTTGTAAGCCTCCCAGGAAAACTCCAACAGCCGGGATGGAGTTTCTGAGCCCATAGGGCCTGTGATAACTGAATCACAAGGTAAACATCTCCTGGTCATGACCTTGTCAGGCTGCGTGCTGTCCTCTCCTGGGGATGCCCTGACCTTGAGACACTCTCCTTTCTGGTGTCTGCGCGCTGAAATAAAACACTGCTAGTTTGGTCTTAAAGGGTCCATAATGCTGAGAGCTAAAGGCAGGCGCTTTGTCCCTGATAAAATATCATTCTTTAGAAAAGATACCTTGACCGCTTACTTCCCCGGCATTGGATCACGGTGTCAAGGGGCTCCAGAAGGCATCCCTGGGTCTGCTGCTGGACTCATTGTATCACACACATTCATTTTTAATTCCCACCCAGATATGTAAAGATGGGAAGATACTGCCAAACATCAGTCTTGGGAAATGAGACACAATGAAGCTAATTCCATGTACCCAGACCCATTCCTGCAAGTGGGCTAGAAAGCTGACAGAGCCTGCGTCTTCCTCTTTTTGTAATTTCCATAAAGTAAACCTGACCCTCAGCCCACAGGTCAATGTGAGATAGACAAGCCTGTAGCTTCAACCAGCAAGTTTTTACATGAATCCACAGAATATTCTTGTCGAAAATTTTATCTGCTAGAAGGGAGACAGCATAGCCAGGCTTTGGAACTCAGTGGCAATGCTAGCTTGATTATATCCTAGCCAGGAGAGGCCTTTAAGCCAACTACTTAACTTTGAACCTTGGTTTTCTTATCTGTGAAATGGGCCAGCAGTAATACCTATCTCAATGATAAGGTAAGTGGAATAAACAAAAGAATGTGAAATGCTAAAATGCACCCTGCCTGGAGCCAAGCCCTTTACATGGATTAACTCATTTAATCCTCTCAACACCCTGTGTGTATGTACATTCATTAGCCTCCTTTTGCCACTGAGAGAATGAAGGCAGCACACAGAGGTGAAGCAAGTCACAAGCAAGCAGATGACTGGATGGATCCAGCATCCTGGATGAGCCAGGATTTTGCATCCCGGGGTCGGGTCTCAGCATGTATACTCTTAACCATAACGGGAAGGTATTGTTTCCATAGGTAACCACAGATTTATTTATTTGTTCAGCAAATAGTAAAACAAGAAATAACTAAAAGTGTGCTGAATATTTTTTTAAAATTTAAGTCCTAGACGTGTTGTGGGCAGAACAAAAAGATCTGAATAGGGCCTGAGGGGCTAGAAAACACCTTTTTGGTCACCTAACTGGCGCAGCTGAGAGGAGAATGCAGAGATTTAGCCAGGACGATGCCACCATACTGACGTCATCAGAATCCCCGGGAGAACCTGTTGAACCCAGCCCCACAGTGTGCCACTCCATAGAGCAGGGTGGGGTCCGTGTGTTTGCATCTCTCCCTCTGCCCCCAACAAGCTCCCTGCGGCTGCTGCTGCTGGTCTGGGGAGCATGCTGGGAGCAGAGGAAGCAAAGAAGGGGAGGCAGGTAGAAAAGGCTCTGGGAAGGAGATTGCAAGGCCATTGGTCTCATTTCCTAAGTGACCCCACACCTGCTAGTGTTCTTTCCATCTGGCAAGCGATAAAATCAGAAAATCGGGGCTTAGAGCAATGAATTCACTTGTCAAAAATCTTCGCATTGGGAGAGGCAGGATGCAGAGCCGGTCCCAGAGGGAAAGAGAGCCACTCCCAAGAGCCACCAGGGGCAGCCGTGGTGAAGCAGGACTGTGGCACTCGGCTCAGCATTGATGGCAGTCCACAGCAGAAAGCCTCATGCAGACTTCCCGTGGCCCCTAGAGAGGCAGGGCAGGGGGGCAGAGCTGAGGAGAACCCGCTCTGCCCACGTCCACGCTGCTTATCCTGCTTGTGGGTGCTGCTCCTGCCCAGGGCTCTCCCCAGGGGGTGGTGTTTGGAAGCAGGATGCTCTGACCCTTGGGACTCTTTCTACCCTTCTCTGGCTCATGAACCCATACAGCTCAGGTTTTTCAGAGCAGGACAGATCCATTAAGAGTATTCTGGGAGCAATGAAAATTTGGGGAGAAGAGAGGGGCATGGACATATTACCCTCTGATTCTTACAGCCTTTTAATTCGAAGCTTCCAGAGAGGAAGCTGGTCTTTGCTAAAATCAGTACAATAATTCAAAAATTTCAATCTCCTTCAGTAAAAACAACACAAGATAAAACATTCACATTGTAATCAGACCACTAATGGGTGCTCTGGGGGTTCCACATCAATAACAGTAGTTACTGGCTTGGTGGGAGGGAGGGGGAGATTCCTAAATGCAGGGCCAAACATTTTTTCTTTGATATCTTGTGTACATCTCATGATCATTCTCAGGGGTGGATGCTTCATTATCCCCATTTTACAGAGGGAGAAACTGAGGCTCCAAGGGATGGGGTACCTTGTCAGAGACACAGTTCAGAGACCTCAAACGTACCCCTCCTTCTTCTCTCCTCCTTCAGAATTCAATGGCCAAAAGAGTGGGCACAGGGGAATGAGACCTGGGCTTGAACCCACAATCCTTGGGTGCATATTAGCTGTGTGACCTTGAATACACACCCTTGAATTAAGCAAAAAAGGGAATTTACGGGTGGTGTAACTGAAGAATCCAGGGATAGGCCAGCATTCAATCTGGTCTGATCCAGGGGCTTAGACCTGTTTTCTCCTTCTCCATCTCTTACGGCTGTGCTTCCAGACTGCTGGGTCCATCCCGGATGCAGCTTCCCTTCATGGAGACAACGCATCTGCCACAGTTTCTGTGCCACATGCTCCCAGGATCCTGTGCATCAGGAAGGTGTCTCAGCCCTAGCAGTCCCAGTAGAAGTCATGTTATATTTCCATGGCTCTGTTGGGGTCTCTGCTGAACCCTGAGCCAATCCCTAGGGTCAGAGGATCCTGATGAGCTGATGAGCTTGGGCCAAACCATGAGCTTTAAGTCTCAGTTGGGGTTAGAACCACCTCCTAAGCACATTCGCCGACAGTGGGGAAAGGGGTGGTTCTTCAAGGAGATTAGGGAATAGTTAGCACAAGTCTGAATAGATTCCAGATACGCTTGACAAAAGAGCAACTTCTCCATGCCTCAATTTCTCCTTCTGTAAAATGGGAGTTATTGTAGTGTCTTTGTTCCAGCTGTCATAACTGAATACCACAGACTCGGTAGCTTAAACAACAGAAATTTATTTTCTTACAGTTCTAGAGGCTGGAAGTCCAAGATCAGGGTGTCTGTCAGCCTGGTTGGGTTCTGGTGAGAGCTCTCTTCCTGGCTCAAAGATGGCTACCTTCTTGCTGTGTCCTCACTTGGCCTTTCCTATGTGCATGCATGTGGAGAGAAAGATCTTGCTTCTTCCTATTCTTAGAAGGGCATTAATCTCACATGGGCACTCCACTCTCATAACCTAATTGAACCCTAATTCCTTCCCACAGGCTCCACATCTGAATACCATTGGAGATCACAACAACATATGATTTTTTGGAGGGGACACAATTCGGTCCATAGCTGCTAGCATCTACCCTGTTCAGTTAATGTGAGAATTAAAAGATAAAGTTCTTACAGTATTTGGCCCTTATTAAGTACCAGTTAATAAATAGTAGCTTATAGGTTATACTTTTTTTTTATTTAAGTACAATGAAATTCACCTATTTTAAGCACAGCACTTGATGAATTTCAGTAATTCTGTGCATCAGGGTCACCCCCACTGCAATCAGGATAGAAAGAGCACCCTCACCGCAGAAGCACCTTCAAGGCCCTTCGGAGTTGGGCTTCTCCCATGACTCCCAGCCCCAGGCAGCCACTAATCTGCTTCCTGTCACTAAAGTTCTGCCTTTTTTTTTAAGAATCTTGTACAAATGGAATCACACAGTAGTTTTTCTTTTGTGTTTGACTTCTTGCACTTGGCATAAGGATTTTGAAATTCATTCATGTTGTTATTGTGTATTGATATTTTGTTCCTTTGTATTGACAAGTAGTATTCTATCGCATGGAGAGACCACAATTTGTTTAACCATTCATAACTGATGGGACTGTTTCTAGTTTTTGGTTATTAGGAACCAGCTGCTAAGAGCGATCATGTATAGTTTGGTATGTGAATATATGTCTTCTCTTTTTAAAATTTTTTTAAAGATTTTATATGTTTACTTATTTTAGGAAGAGATTGACAGCAAGCATGGGGAGGGGCAGAGGCAGAGGGCGAAAGAATCTCAAGCAGCTCCATACTGAGCATTATCTCACGACCCTGAGATCATGACCTGAACCAAAATCCAGAGTCAGACACTCAAACAACCAAGCCACCAGGTGCCCCTGAACATGAGTCTTCTAGACTACATGATTTTTATGGAAGGTTCTCTGGTTTATCTCACAGTGTTCAGAAGATGTTTAAATATATATTTTTGAAAAGATTTTATTATTTCACAGAGAGAGAGAGAGAGATCACAAGTAGGCAGAGAGAGAGCAGGAAGTAGGCTCTCCGCTGAGCAGGGAGCCCGATGCGGGGCTCGATCTCAGGACCCTGAGATCATGACCTGAGCCGAAGGCAGAGGCTTTAACCCACTGAGCCACCCAGGTGCCCTCGAAGATGTTTAAAAATTATTTGTATCAATACCTGCTACAACATAAAAACCACACTCTACACGATCCTACTTACATGGAATGTTGAGATAGGCAAACATATAGAGACAGAAAGTCGATGGGTGATTGCCTGGGACTGGGATACTAGGGGAGGATGAATTCCTATTCATAGGTGTTGGATTTCTTTTCAAAGTCACAAAATGTTCTAAAACTGGTGGTGGTGATGGATGCATAAGCCTGAATATACCAAAAACCACTGACTTGCATGCTTTAATGGGTGAACTGTATGTTGTGTGAATTCTATTTCAATAAAGCTGTTAAAAATTATTGGTTAAATGAATGAATGATTAAATAATTGGATGATTCCATGTATGAATGAATATTCTTGTTTCCTGACTGTTTAATCACTCCAATACCCTTTGGTATTTATTTGTAATTCAGCACACGAACTGGCTATCTCGTAAGTGCCAGATATGGTGTGAGGGGCAGAGGGTTCAGAGACAGGCGAGACAAGGGATCCATCCTCCCAAAGACACACACTTGAGAAAGGGAAAAGGACTCTAATTGCAGCTGTGATTGCTAACCCCAATATATCACTCATGATGCTATGCTCACTAATAGCTAAAGTCTATATTCTGGTTATAAATATATCTCTTTCTTCATCTACTCTTCATAGCCACCCTGGAGAAAGGTACTAGCATTATTTGCACTCTTTAGAGGAAAAACACTTAACTGATCCATAGAGGATCAGTCCCTTGCCCAAGGTTACCCAGCTAGTAAATGGTGCAGTTGGGACTTGAAGCCCAGGAAGCCTGGCTCAGTATCCATGGCCCTGACCACTGGGCTCCACTGCCCATTCAGGGTGACAGGGCGCC
Source organism: Ailurus styani (assembly GCA_002007465.1). NCBI lineage: Eukaryota > Metazoa > Chordata > Mammalia > Carnivora > Ailuridae > Ailurus > Ailurus styani. Next base: position 203,162 of record LNAC01000569.1, on the reverse strand, counting down.
AATGGCAAGGGTCTTAGCTATGGCACAGTGGGAAGGCCAAGGGCACTGCCCCATCTCCCCTAGGGCTTGGGTTCTTAGTCCTGCCTCAGTCTTTACACTCTCTCCCTTCTGACCAGCCTCTGGTCCTGACCATACCCCACAGACCCCAAGAAAGGAGCCCCCAAGACCTACCTCTGGTATCAAGTACTGCCTCGTTACCTCTCTGTTTCTATTCCTCTCCCACAGCAGAATGGAAATCACTTGTTAGGGATTGAATTGTGTGCCCCACAACTTCATATGTTGAAGCCCTCACCTCTGGGGATACTATGTTTGGAGATGGGGCCTTTAAAGAGCTAATTAAGGTTAAGTGAGGTCATCAGGGTGGAGTCCTGAGCTAACCGGACTGGTGTCCTTACTAGAAGAGGAAGAGACACAGGAGTGTGGTGTACAGGAGAAAGGCCACATAAGGACACAGCGGGAAGGCAGCTGTCTGCAAGCCAGGAGGGGAGGCCTCCCCAGAAACCAATGCTGCATGCACCTTGATCTTAGACTTCCAGCCTCCAGAACTGAAAAATAAATTTCTGTTGTTTAAGTAACCCAGTCTGTGGTCTTGTGTTATGGCAGCCCAAGCAGACTAATACCTCACTACATACCTCTCAGAATGGGAGCAGGCCTGGCCCTGGAGAGGAGACACTTTGGAGAGGAGAGGTCTGAAACACAGACCCTTCCTGGAGATCTCACCTGACAGCAGACACTGGATTGGACCTCTTGTGCTGCACGGCCACTGGCTCACACACACCTGAGAGCTGACCATAAAATGGTCAACAAGCACTGTCATTATCACAAAGTAAATTACATAAATTTCTATTAAATAAATTAGATTAAAAATAAAGGCGGCAAATACTCAAAACCATCCCTTTCTAAGTATTTTACTACAATCATGTATCCACATAGTAGATAAACCACAGAGTGGTGCACAACTGCATGTCTCTTCCCAAATCCCCATTCAGTGACATCACGCTGGTAGTGTAAGTTAGGTCAAGGCAGTGTATTTACACCACAGACATTGCCAAACACATTCAGAGCTTGATCTAGTGTTGTATTGATGGTCCAGACTTATGAAAGCGATTGAGAAAATGTTCATAATTAAATGCATCATACCTATAGATGTTACATTGTGAATGGCACAAAAATCAAGGAGTTCTTGCGGTGTTCGAACACTGCTATGCAGCTCAGCAAGGAAGTCACTCATGCCACTGATGAAAACAAATGTCTTCATTGTTTCACTTCTAGCTTACTCTTTAACATAAGCAGAATTATCAACCCATATTCATGTTGGAGCTGCATCCGTTTCTCAGTTGCAACCACTGGTTGGATAATGATGTGGGCACTGGGCAAGCATCACCAAAAGCAATTTGTAAAAATCATCAGGCTTGGTGGAATGTATAATAGTGTCTGTTTAATCTATATTCGATTGTATGGTATGTTTATACACTATAATTGCACAGAATATTGTATTTATTTGTACTAAGTTGCTTAGTGTACATCACTAATGTTAGTAAAATGTATAATAAATAGGCATTATGGGTGAGTTTATATATACATATCTATGTATTTTGGTGGGGAGAGGCATGTATTAGGCATTGAACGTCCAGTAGCACATTGCTGTATCAAATCCTCCCTGTTTGAGGAGACTGGGGCCCAGGGAGCGGAGCGTCTGCCCCACATTGCACACGAGGGCTCCCGAGCCCCTACCCATGCTGCCGCGTCCACCCCATCACAGCACCCCACACAGCTGTGGAAGAGCAGTCTAGCGAGACAGGAGTAGTCCCTGGGATTCCATCATTTCTATTTGTTCCTGAAATCCTCTTGGTGCCATACAAATAGCTAAGCCATAAATCCTAGGAGGTGCATAATTTCATTATTCTTATTATCCTTAATTAAAATAACGCTGAGCCTGGGTTAGTGATTAACTTTCTTTCTACCTCCCTCAGCCTCCCATTAGGGTAATTTGTTTCTCAACCCTCGGAACAAACACAGGCCAAGATTCTGTTCTTCCTCTCACTATTTTGGTTATTTTTTAGGATTCCTTTTTTCTTTTTCTTTTTCTTTTTGTTACCCCTCAAGGGTGGCAAATTTATTTGTCAAACTTGCCCATCACACTCCTTGAGATTAACGTGACTGGAGAAAATGAAAAGGAAGGAAGGAAGGGCAGATGGAGCTTAGTTCAAAAACAGTTCTGACACCATTTAGGAAATGAAGAGGCCAGCCACACAGTGGAAAAATAAAAAGCCATTCACATTACATATATCTGACAAAACAATTAGGATATGAAAAGAACTGTTTAACCTTAAAACTAATAAGACAGTCAATTAATTAATAATTAGAATTAATAATAAGATAATCTCAAAATTAATAATAATAAGACAAGTTAAAAATGGGCAAAAGATTTGAACAAACACTTCACCAAAGAAGATTGCTATTGGCCAAGAGGCACATGAAAAATGTTCAATATCATTAATCATTTGGAAAGTGAAAAATCAAGCCACAGTGAGACCATGCTGGACCCCCACTTCAATACTTGAAGTTAAAGAGTTTAATTTCAAGGTAAAATGACCAGCCATACTAAATGTCAGTGAGGGTGGGGAACAAAATAGTCTCCTGTGTCATTGGTGAGAATGCAAAGTGGTACAAACACTTAGGGAAACCATGTGGCCATTTATCATCACATTAAACAGAGAGAAAACATACAATACAGCAATTTCACTTCTCATTGTGGATCCAAGAGAAATGAAGACATACATCCCCATGAAACTGGTACCTGAATGTTCACAGAAGCTTTGTTTCTAAGAGCCAGAACAACCCACGTGTTCATCAACAAGCAAACGGATAAAGATATTGTGGCATAATCATTTAATAGAATACTACTCTACACTAAGAAAGGAATGAACTGTCGATACACAAGAGTAACATGGGCGTATCTCTAATAATTATTACGCTGAGCAAAAGGGCATAATTAAGTACCTGCTGTATGATTCAATTTTATACCACATTCTAGAAAAAGGAAAAGTATAAGGACAGAAAACATGAGGGGCTCCCAGGGGCTGGAGGGAACGGACTACAGAGCAGCACAGGATGGTGGGACCAGAGGATGGTAAGGTTGTACACCTTGTCTGGGTGATGGGTATATGGGTGGGTCTATCTGTCCACTAGGTGTCAAGTATGGGCAAATTTTGTTATATGAAATTTATCCCTCAACAAAATGGATTTTAAAAGCACTAGCTGGGTAACCTTGGGCAAGTTATTTTACTCCTCTGGGCCTCAGTTTCCTCATCTGTAAAATGGCGATAATGACAATTGTTATAAGAATTAAAGAAAATATATGCAACACTTAGAACATGGGTGTGCACAACAATATTGGCTTGCCTTCTTTTTTGGTTTTTGATTTTCATTAATCTATAAATGGCCATATAATAGGTATTCATTCTTTCATCCATTTAATAAATATTTAATAAGTACCTACTACATTCTAGGTGTTGTTCTAAGCATTAGAAATATGTCAGTAAACAAAACAAAGATCCTTGCCTTCTTGATATTTAAATTCTATTAAGGGAAGACAAATAATAAAGATAAATAAATTATTAAGTTAGAAGTTAATAAATGCTGTGGGGGGGAAGAAAAAATAGAATAGTGTGTTAGACAAGATTACTGACTCAGGGCTCATCCAGTTTGCAATATTTTTAAGATTGATTTATTTATTTGAGAGAAAGAGAGAAAAGGAAAAATGGAGCATGCAAGGGAGGGGCAGAGGGAGAGGGAGAAAGAATCTCAAGCACACTCCACACTGAGCCCAGAGCCAGATGCAGGACTCAATCTCATAAACCCCGAGATCACAACCCGAGCCAAAATCGAGAGTCAGATACTTAACTGACTGCGCCACCCAGGTGCCTCGCAGGTCGCAATTTTAAGTAGAAGAGCCAGCAGAGATTTTCCTGCGTAGATGATGTTGGAGGAAAAACTTGAAGGATACATACTTACAAGACAAAGGAAGAAATACAAGCAAAGAGGCAGGGAAGGAGGAATCATAGCTTCCCCATGTAATTATTTGTCAGTTGCCTAAAACTGATGGTCATGCTCTTTCTACTGTATCGGTTCTATCACATTGCAGTATAAACACTGAGAAGGCCACAACGGAAGTGAAGAATGTTTACAAATCACAGGCAGGCCTGTGGGCACATTGAATCCCAAACACCTAGATTCAAAAGTCACCTCTGCCACCTACCAGCTACCTGACCTCTGGCTGTGCCTTCTACCTCTCAGGACGACAATGGTCCCTGAGGAATGCAAGAAGGATTAAAGGAGGTACCACAGGTAAGGTCCTAGCCTTACAGCCGGCGCCATTTCTTCTGAGAACCCCTCTGGATCAGTGTTGCTGCCCCACCTTTGCACGGTGCCCCCACCCCCAATCTGACCACCAATGCTCCAGAAACCACAATTACTTTTCTGTTCTCTGCGGCACCAATACCGCTTCCCCGACTTGCCAATTAGCATGTGTAATTTCAACACTTCTCCAACTAGATGATTTTAAATTCATATTCAATAATTTATGGAAATGAATGCTGGTATTTTCCCCTCCTTTTTTTTTTAAAGCACTTTAAAGAGATGGCCCCATCTTCTGACACTTGACACAGCTGATGAACAATGTGCCCGGTGGCAGAGTGGTTCCACTTCTGCCGGAGCTCGGCCTCCCGGGGAGACCCCAGAGAAAAGAAAGCTTTCTAAAACATTTCAATTGTAAGTGGAGTTCATTAGTTTAGATCCCATTACAATAAATTATTATCCACGGCTTTAAATCTTAACAAAATGGACACCGCAATGATTAGCGTCTCCTCTGTTTGTAGAAGGACCCTATAATAAACCTACACTTGATGATAACAACAGCAGATTGGTCCTCAACCAAACCAGTTATTTGTCCCAAAAGGGAAAGCCCCCCTTCTGACAGAAATGTAGGAGCCGGTTTCTTAATTTTCTCAGAAGAACATTAGCACTGTGTCCCCAGGCAAATGTGATCTTGGCAGTTGCCGGCTTCAGATCTTCCAAGTTCTCATCACTCATAGGAGAAACTTGTGTCAAAGGATAATGTTCCAATGAGAAAAACCCAACTCTTTTTTTTCCAGTTTTACTGAGTAGTTGACATAGAACACTGTATTAGTGTAAGACATAATGATTGGATATCTGTATATGTTACAAAATCGTCACCACGGTAAGTTGACGTAGCATCATCCAGACCTTATGCATCTTATACCTGAGAGTTTGTGCCTCCTCATCACCTTCATCCACTTCACCACCCCCACCTCCTGCCCAGGCAACCACCATCAGTCTGGTCACTGTTTCTTTTGAAAGTTTGCTTCTTTTAGATTCCACGTGTAAGTGAGGTCATACAATATTTGTCTTTCCCTATCTGGATTATGTCACTTAGCATAATGTCCTCAAGGTCCATCCATGTTGTCACAGATGGGAGCATTTTATTCTGTTATGTGCCTGTGCCATATTCCATTGTGTGTTTGTAATCCAGTTGTGTGCATATATATACACATGTGGTATATATACATATATACCAAATTCTCTTTATCCATCCATCAGTAAATGGACACATAGGGTTCATGTCTCACCTACTGTAAATAATGCTGCAGTGAACACAGGGGTGCCTTCAAGAGAGTGATTTCTGAAGAAAACCCAACTCTTAGACTGATAAAGAATAAATATGTGTCAAAGATTTATTTAACTCATTCGTGAGAGAATGAGGATATGGTAGAGGTGGTTCAAACAGCATTTGATGAGAGGGGGGTTACAGAAAAGATGTACAGAAGAAATCTTTAATTCACTTGCTCGTCTTTCAAGTTAGAAACAACACTGGCTAAAGTCCTTCAGGGTGTGAGGTGATGATAACCACTCGGCCTACCTTCTCCACCAGACAGAAACCACTGGCTTCCCTGCAGGGTGACAGCCACTTACGCACATACACGTGACCTCCCAGAGATCAGCCCAGATTGGTACACAGCAAATCAAAGGCACGGTCCCATAGAGAATTAAGTCACACTTGGGTGGGCCTCGTAGATAATGCTCTAGCCTGATACTGAAAGAATCTATACTCTTCCTCTTTGCCATATTTCTATGTTTTGGATAATTTTTCTTAACAGTTCTAAGTCTTCAACATGGCAGACGAAATTAGCTTCTTCCTCTTCCCCCAGCCCCATCTGGTAATGCTACCCTCCGGAGACCAGCCTGGGCCACACACACACACACACACACAGCTGCTTCCTTTGATGGAATCACAAACCTCCCCCTCCCCCACTTCTCCTCTACTTAAGGTCTCCGTTAAGTCATTTCCTCAAGGGAATCCTCCTAACGCCCCCCACCCCACCCCCAGACTAGGTCAGATCGCCTGTAAACACTCAAAGGCAGCCTTCCGTAGGTCTCCCTCTTGGCGCTTCTAACAGCTTTGGTTAACCGCTGCATCATGTAACTAGTGGTTGAAAATATGGCGCCCTGACTGGGGTAGAAATGCCCTGAGGGGCAGGGTGGGTCTGCTGTACCCATCCCCGGACACCTGCAGCAGAGCTGGACCCGGGGAGACTAAGGCAGAGGTGAAGAGGGCGGCAGCACGCTTGGCTCTTAGGCCCATGGCTCTGCTCAGGACCCAGAGGCTCTGCGCGTGGGGGTCTCATTGTGCCCAGTCCTGGCCCAAAGCGTGGCCGAGCCCCCGGTGTTCCAGAAAGTTCATGTGAGGACGGCTAACAGGTCGCAGGCAGGCATGGGGCCCCTCGGCCGGGCTGCCTTCCGGGCAAGTGGGAGGAATGCCACTTACCTCTTGGGGCCCATCTCTCGATCTGACAGGCGGGCTCTTCAGCAGAACCCGGGAAAGCAGTGTAGTCTTCCCGGCGCAAACTCGGGGTGGAGCTCGTGTGATTAGGACTACGACGGATTGCGACGAGACACCACAGGATGACTGAGGGCTTCCTCTAATCACACCAGTTGATATAAATTACTGCGTCGGCCGCCCCGAGCGGCACCCGTGGGACTTACACCTCATCAGGCCGGCGGGGCCAGACGAAGCAACAGGGGCGCGCCCTCCCCTGCGCAGGAGCCGCTTCCGTTCCGGGCCCACGCGGTAAACGGGGACTGCGGGGCGGCCTCAAACAGCGCCGGTGGACGACGAGCGGCAACAGAGCTGGAGGACACCGAAACGAGAGGAGGCCCAGTTCTGTGTTGGGGGGCGTCTGATTTGAACCAAATCCTCGCTTCCGCCAGCCTCCTGCTTCTGTGCTTCCCGAGGTGGCGCCGAAGCCCTGAGAACAAGCGGAATCACCGAACCGGGTGGCTTGGGGCCAGTGCTGACCAGGACACGATTCCGCGGTGTGGGGAGGCGGCAGAGGCAAGAACTCTGCTTCGCTGGGGACCGTGCCAAGCGTGGCTTGAAGGTCGCATCCTTTCCGTCGGCCACCCTCAGTAAACCAGCCAGGGAAGGGAAGGCACAGCTGTGTGGCAGACGCGGCCCTCGGACGAGCCCCCAGACCCCCAGCCGGGCCCCGGGCCCCCTGGCGAGCCTCCCTCCGGAGCCCCCAGCCGTTCCGGGCAGCTACCTCCCGCTCCCGCCAACCCTCCGGAGGTCCGTAGGATAAAAACGGGAAGGCGGGAAGCCAGGAAACCTGGATTTCCTTATGGGCTTCCAGAGGCGGAGGGGAGGCAGAGAAAGAGGCAGAAAGGGAAGCCAGGCCACGGGAAGAGGCACACGCGGCAGGGCCAGGAACAGAGCCCGGACTCGATTATAAGGTCGGGAGGCTTTGTGTAACGATTGTTTTAGCAGTGCTGGCTGCTGCAGGTTTTTTCTCCGGAAGCAATCCCAGTTTAGACTGTGGGAGGACAACATCACAGGGTGATGCCTCAGCTGATGGAGACTAGGTCACAGACACTAGCTCGCTGGATTAGGTCCAGCGGGACGGAAGTCAGGCTCACCTAGAGGGTGCCTCCGGAGGATTCTAACCCCACCCTGCCCGGATGTCCTGTCCATGCACCTGCCACCACGGCAGCTCATCAGAAACAACCGGGACCCTAAAGGAGGGCCCTCTGCCACCTGGGACACACAGCCCGCCTGCAGGGCTGGTGCTGGAGCCCAGGGGAGCAGCCCTCATGATAACCCGGGGGGGGGGGCACTGGGATGATGCAGGAAACGCTCTCTATTCCCCAGCTGCACCCATAGTGATAACCATCGTGATGCACACCTGAACGGTTTGCACCCTTTGCCTGTCTCCCTTACTCCCTCCCAGTGCTTCCTGGGGTCCCCTCCCTGAAGACTTGCTTGCATGCCAGCATCTCTCTCCAGGTCTGCCTCCAGAAATACGCCAACCAAAGTAGGGGCTCTGTAGAACTTAGAAAGGGGCATCCACCTGGTGTATGGGGCCTCAGGGGTGTAGGGCTGGGCAAGCAACACTTCTCCAGTCTGACAAAGTCCAACACCAGGGCACTGACGGGCAGGTGACCTGTGGGCTAGGTTTCAGCCCCCACCTGACTCCTCTGCTGTACTTCTTCGCCCAACTAAGAAGCCCCTTGGCAGTCATTGGCGCGTCCACCACTTCTCCCTTCTCGGCTTTAGGAAGGAAAAATTTACCTGGCACGGACAACTGATCTACTTTCGAGGCACATCAGAAATTCCACCAACGTACTCTTGAGAGTTTGAACATTGCTAGGAATTCGGGGAGCAAGCAGGGTGTGGAAGAAACAGAACAGGGCTCAAATGTGAGTGCTCTGAGTTCAAATCCTGCCTCTGCCACTCTGGGTAGATTGTTCCAACTCTCTGGAATTTCCATTCCTGCAGCTGAAGAGAGCACATGATTGCTGGTGGCATAAGGTTAGGAAGCCAACAACAAAACACACGTGCTCAGACTCAGTCCCCCTCATCCCTCCTGTGCCCCCAGTAACCTGCTGGACTCCTGAAGTGGTCAGGGCCTGACTAGGACCCATGGTCAAGATTTTCTGGGGTCTCTGACATCCACAGCATGGTCAGCCCCACACTAGTGTTGGATGTTCACTGCTATAGAGCCAAGAGGTAACTATGTTAACAGAGAGGAGGCCACTGACAAGGTGATGATGACAAACCTCATGTCACACCTGTCCTTGAGCTCCCCCAACTTCTGGTTGGGCAGGAAAATAGCTCCTTATTTTTCCTTAGCTGAGTAAAGTGATGTATGAACCAAGGCCATGTAAGACTACCAAGGCTTCCCTCATCGTTTCTTGACTATTGTGCCCTGAGGCGAACATCCACAGGTGTCACTGGACTTCTTAGCAGGGCATAGTGGGTTTGGCTCTGCCCCAGGTCTTCCTCACCTACACGTGCTGATTTGCACGAGCAGCAGACCTCCTTACCTAAGCACAGACCCTGCCAAGCTTATTTCTGCAATCAAGAGAAACAGCCAAGAAGACCCTTGAGAAATAGAACTCTGGAAGCCTGGAGACCTTGATAGCACCTCTTCCAGGCTCCCCTCACCCCTACCCAGGCAAGGGTGTTTTATCCACTAGGACACACACACACACACACACACACACACACACACACACATACACCATCACACAGTCCAGGTCCCATAAACACATTAGAGACCAGAAAAGAATAAAAGGTATCACCTTGAAATACTTAGAAAAATATGCAAAATCCAAGTGAATAAGTGTTTAATTAAACATCTACAAACATTAGGTCCACTTTGTTCACTACTGAGTTTAGTTTTCATAAAGATTTTATTACATCTGATAACAATTCATGATTTGGTTACCTCGGTTTGTGTGAACGTCTAAATTTGCATGATGACTGCTTGCAAAATGGAACCAATAGTAAATTAAATGAGTTACTATTCATAGCCAAGTACGTTCAAAAGCAAATTTGAAAAATTATTTCTAAAAAATATATAAATATAAATATATCTATCTCCCTACATCTGATATGGGTGCATTATGATATATAATAAATACATAATATGTATATGTGTATATTATATATAAATGTATATACACATATGATAATGGCACATTATAATGTTTGATATGATATATACTGTAGGGTCAGGACCTAAAACCAATAGTAACTAGGGCCAGTGAACATCTTAAAGTGATTTGCTACATGGCAATAGTCACAACTGTTACTAGTTCTTGGAGAACTCTTTACTATGGTACACAGCCTCCAATGAGGACCCCGTGTTTTTTTTTTTTAACCCTGGATATGCTGATTTGAAAGTCAGTCGCTGGTCACTAAAGACACACGCAAATATTTCCCGGTTTATTATTTCAATGGAGGAAAAAGCCATTTTGCCACTGAGAATTAAGGGACTTGCTGACCACCAGGCCTTATGCCTTCCTCCAGTCTCTTGTCCTACAGATGAGCTGTCACCTACTTCCTCCAGACATTTCAGGAAGCTGGCTGGGTTCGTCAGCAACTTAACCTCTTTTTAAACATCTCTGCCAGCTTACTGCGTACCCCCTGGGGAGCCCCTGGAGTCTCCCTGAGCAGCCAGCACACATGCTCGAGCTCTCAGGGCTACCCCGTCCTCCAGCCTCAATTCCCAGAGGCCGCACCCTGTGGGTGAAGCCATCCCTGCGAGGCCCGTATGCCCCATAAAGCCACTTCCACCCCGTCACGGCTCCTGCCAACCTCTTCAGAGCAAAAGATGTGAGGGGCCATTAAACACAGGCCATTAACAGAGACCGAGCCAAGTGGCACCAGGGAAATCCCCTCACAGCGGGCATCTCTTCGACTTTGGTTTTCATGCCACTTCAAGGAGCAAATTGATTTCAAATGCACACTTTAGAGCCTCTTGCTCACCCCATCATCTCTCCAATTAAGGCAAAAGCCTCAGGGCAGCTGAATCTTCATTACGAGGAACCCACCAGCAGGCCTGGGGTGGAGGTGCCCTGGGCACCTTGTAGACCCAGAGAGATGCCAGCCGCACGACTAGAGACAGATGGGTGCTGGGTTTGTCGATGAATAATTCACACCCTCTGAGAGCCCTGCTGATACTTGGCATCAAAGAAGGATTCTTTCCAAGCCTGGCCACTGTGCAGATGGGTGGGGGCTCCCGGGCAGAGGCCAGGACAAGCTTGTGAGAGGGGTGGAAGGGGAGGGGGTGGGGAAGCCGCATCCACTGATTGCTCTTAAGGTCCCCTTCCAGCATTTCCAGCCACAAACAAGCCGCTCTCCCAGGCTGGGGGGCAAGGAGTCTCTATCAACTCTACAAGCCACATGGCCTGGCTCCTGGAGGGGTGCTGAATGAGACAAGACAGGATCTCCCTCCCGCCTCCTTGCAGAGCTTTACTCCTGGATTCCCTCCACTTCTCGGTCCCATCCAGCCCTTAGGAAGTCACTGCCGGTCACATCTCACAGGATCACAGCCTCAGAGAAATAACAGAACTCAATTCAAGAAGCATCAGGTGCCTACGACATGCCAGGCCCTGCTGTGGTGCCAGGGGATACAGTGTAAACAGTACAGAAAACCCACATTCTCATGGAATTTACATTCTTTTGGACAGAATCACTGAGAATCAGTAGGATCTAGTCTCCTCTCTGGAAGAAAAGGGAAAAGGGACTGAGGTCCAACTGTGGGCCTAATGCTATGCCAGGAGCTTTATATTTCTCATTTAATTCTTTCCCCCAACTACCTGGAAAGGTAAGATTATGACTCCCAATCTACAGAAGAAGAAACTGAAGTAAGTTTAATATGTTTAGTAAGATGCCCAAGGTCAGAGAGCTAGAAGGGGATAAATCCTGATCTGTCTTCAAAGTAGATGAAGTGTGTCCCCCAAGAAGTCTCCCCATTTCTCTAGCCCATACTGTCTCCCTTGACATTGAAGAACTTTGTGTGGTTGAGCAAGGGATGCAGTTTTTCCATCTGTCAAATGGGATGGACAGCACCTCTCCCCCTGGGTTGCAGGGAAGATGAGAGGTGGTCAGGCCTATAGAGCCCTTTGTCCTGAGCATGACGCTGCTAAGTGTTCAGTAAATGTGAGCCATCCCTAGTATCCATAGCAGTACTTCAATAATTGATGTGAGCTATCTCCTAGAAGGAGAAAACAAAAAATTCTATCTAGCAAATCACCTTTAATAAAAAAATAAAAGCGCACGAAGTCAGACACTTACTACTGGCATACAGAGTGAGGCCGGCAGAAGGAAAACACGGCAGCTGGATTATGAATCCCGCAGACGTCCAACAAGCCACTACCTTCTGACTCTTCCTAGCAGAGCTCTAGGACGTGACCAGGGGGAACTCTGAACTGTAAGGTGTGCATCTGATCCCTGGTCCTGTGCTGGCCATGATGCCTGCAGCGAGTCCTGCCCAGAATGGCTTTGGGTGACAGTGCCAGGCACAGACTTCCCAAGCCTATGTGGGCAGCTTGGCTCCCATTCAGTAAAGTGCCATGGGCTCCTTGCTAAAACATGGGTGGCCAAGAGCCAGGGTTTAAGCTCCATATCACAGCCCCTAGTTTTCCCTAGCCAGGAAAAAGCCACTCCTTTAGCGCCTTTTGCATGTTTTGTTGTGTATCAGCTTTTGTTGCCTAAGGACCCACAATAAAACTGAAGTGCTTTAAAACCTCTATCATTTCTTGAGCTCACAATTCCTCAGACTGGATGTCTGGGCTGGGCTCAGTTGGGTGGTTCTTGGGCCAGCCTCATTCTATGGCTACTGTCAGCTTCCAGAACAGCTGGTGCTGGCTAGTGGATGGGCTGTCAGCTGGGACAGCTCGCCTGGGCTTTATGTATCAGCCCACAGGCTACACTGGGCTTGTTCCTATGATGGTAGAAGGGTTCCAAGAGATGCAAAAGAGAGGACAAGCTCCACTGGGCCTGCATTACAGGTGCAAACATCCCCAGGAGCCAAAGTGGCTTGCCCTAAGTCCAGAGTCAGAGCATAAGGGCACAGAAAATCACATGACAAAGGGCCAGGGGGTGCTAAGGGGCAGCATCCAACATCCCAAGGGATTTGGTAAAACCCCTACATTGCTCAGGAAGCACTTGGATATAAGTAAGGGAACCCTACCCATAATCAGCTTAATTAAAAAAAAAAAAAGGCAATTTACTGGCTTGGGTAATTGAATGCTCCAGGGTTGAATGAGCTTCAGGAATGGCTAGACGCTGAATTTGAAATAATGTCAGATATATCTCTCCATCTCTTTCTCTCTCTTTCCCATCTCCTTCCTTCTTTCCACTTCTGCCTTCTTGTATATGCTATTCTTTTCCCAGGGAGGTTTCATCCACATGATTACAAAGATAACCATCAACAGCTCAAAAAATAGCTTTCTTCCAGTCTACCGATTGAGAAGAAAAACCACCATTTCTAACAGCTCTGGCCCAAGTTCTGAAGAGGAATTTCATTGGCTGGCCTTGGGACATCTGCTCATCCCTGAACCAATCACTGTGACCAGAGGAAAAGGATATTCTGATTGGCCAGACGTGGGCTATGGGTCCAACTCTACCTGGGGGATTACAGGGTGATATCAGCCCTTCAGATAGGTGGGGAGTAAGCACCATTATTACAGAGCTCAGGAATGATTTCCCTGAGAGGATGCCAGACAGACAAAAAGTGGCCCATGTGACTATGGGAAGATGCTTAGGATGACAAGGTTTTTAAAATGCTCAAAGGAAAAAAACAAAAAAACAAAAAACTGGGAGGAGGTTATCCCAAGATAAAAAGCAGTAAGAGTGTATTCATGGTATATAGAAAGAGACCTGAAAGTGGGAGAAGACTGTGTTCCATGGTTATATATGTTACATGCTCTGGGAAGGCATCTCTGGTAGGCTATTTACCTCTTGGCGGAAAATAATCCACAGAGACGGGCTTGATCTGCCAGGTCATCTATCTCTGGAATATGAAATCTCTCAGGTGATTGTACACTGGGCTGGCCTCCTTCTTTACTGCAGGGCCACAAAAGAGCCACAGCTTTTGGAAAGAGAATCTTGAAGCGGAACTCTAACATTCCTAGACCTAGGAATGACCAGGTAAATGGAAGGCACCCCCCAGCCTGAAAAAAAATAAATATGGCCCTGGCTGGCCCCTGGGACAGTTGCAGATGGGTTTTCTTCAAAAGCAGGCTTTGTCCCCTTCCCCTAAACCCTCCCTCCACCCAGACTGCCATGCAGGGGCCTTATCACTCTCATCCCATCTTCCCGCAAAACCTCCCCCGGGAAGACTTGGAAAAGCCTAGAAGCTGTAGGCCTGGAATCTAAGACGCTACTGGAGAAGTATCCATATCCCATTTCTCCTAACCTGGGAGGTCGGCAAACTTGTTCTAATAAAAAAGCAAATTGTAAAAGTATTTTAGGCTTTGTAGGCCAAGAGGCCAAGTCACAGCTATTATGTAGGTACTTACATAACAAGAGAGAGAACAAATTTGTACAAGTTCTTTTCAATTGCTTAAAATATATATTTTAAAAAACACAGTCCACTTGGAGGCTGCACAAAATCAGATGACAGGATGGACTTGGTCCTTGAGTGCTGGCTTGTCAACTCCTGCCCTAGCCCATCTAAGTGGAAGGAGTCACAAGGCAAGTGGAATTCATATCGGAAGGGAAGACAGGTACTGCCAGATCCAAATCACTGCCACTGAAAGCAAGACAGAGGGAGGGCTGGTGGGAGGGAAGCTGTGAGAGCAGAGGGTAGAGTCTGAAAGAGACTGAGGAAGTCTGGAGGGAGAACGGTGACTCTTTCCGGGCAGTGACCACAATAAAACAGTGACAGAGAACAAGAAAGTGAGGCTACTAGAGAGAACAGGAGAAGACTTTACAATATTTGCTCTGCTTTACAACGAATTTCACAAAGGACTGCAGTAAATATTCAATTGCTTTTCAATTATTGTGGTACTGGGTTTTCTTCCCCTCTTTCTCTTTCTTTATGTGATCCACATTTGAGTTTGGGTCCACAACATAACATGGCCTTCTGTAAGCTACTTCCCAATCCTGTAGCTGGGCTAACCCTGTCCCAATCATCCCAAGCAGTCTGGTTGCCATCACATCCTTCCACCTGGGATACATCCCACCCCAACCTCCCTCCACTTGACCAACCTCCTTGAAAGATCTTTCATGTTTCCTGGGGCCCCAGTGCCCTGAGTTCCCACCCCGCAAAAGCCTAAGTGGCTCTCGGGTTCCTCACTTTAAAATGGGACCACCCCTGCCTGTCCCTGTTGAAAGGGAGGCTAGACAGGCTAGACTCTGCAAACTATAAAGGACTAGGCACTTAGAAGCCGACGATGGCAGGTTCCAAGGAGAGCCTATTTTTGGTCGTCTTCTCTCTGCCATGCCCTGCAGGTGATACTTTCATGGACCCTTGGAGCCAGATCTCGCATACAGTATTACTGGGGGAGGAAGGATATGCTTGTGATTTGGAGATCGTCTTCGCCAAAGAACAATTTAGACAGCTTGGGAGGAGGGTGGAGGACGAGGACGTGCTGACTTCTCTCCTAGGGCCTCCCCGTATTCCAGGTGATTGTTTTTACATGTCAGGAAATTCTGAGCTTGCCAGTCTCAATTAAAGACGCAGGTGTCTCCCCTCCCCAGCAGCTTCCAGCCCGCTACCTTCTCGAGCTCGGCTCAGAACTCCATCTGAACCTGACTCCTGTAATTCTTAAATAAAACAGCCCCCTCAGTCGACAATAATTAAACAGAGACTCCGCCGCGGCGAGCTTGGCATCCGCACCTGCCGCTGGGATCCCCTTTCTCCAGGCACCTGCGCTCCGCAGCCATCCGGCCCCGCCCCCCGCC
>LNAC01000569.1:175414-187241 GCA_002007465.1 Ailurus styani | reverse complement strand
GCGCACGCGCAGTCCGCCCGCGCCCGCCCGCCGCCTCCCGTCGGCGCCCGAGGAACAGATGGAGCAATCATGCTCCTCATTCCGCCAGAAGGGCCCCGCCGCTCTGGGGGGAGTTCTTTGGTTGTAAGACACATAATTAGACACGTCAGTGGACAATGCGGCGGATTAGAGGGGGTGGGCTCGCATAACGGAGAACAGGCCTCCTCATTGATCTGCGGCGCGCCGAAACGCCCGGCGCTCCCACCCACGCCCGGCCCCGAGGGAGCAAGGGCGCCGCGATCGCCTCCGGGTGGGGGGGCCGCCTGCTGCTGCCGCGCTCCGGCTCTCCCGGCCCGCTCGAGCGGCGTGTTCCTCTGCTCTTCCCTGTTAAACACCAAGCCGGGCTGATTTACGTGCAAGGGATGCCACGCTTGTGGACGTGTCACCTGTCAAGTGTCCAAGCACGACAAGGTGGCGGTGGATCTCGCAGCCTGCGCGGTAGGAAAGACAGTTTCAGTCCATCGTCCCTGCCCCCCAGGTGTGAATACTTCAAGAAAAGCCCACTGGAGGGGACACACGCTGGAATTCACCCTCCCCCACCCCCAGAGGAGCCAGATGAACTTGAACAACTCAGGCCATCTCACCAGGCTCTATAAGGGGCAGCACCTAGTGTTGGGAAAGAGCTGGGGCTGCAAAGGGGAAGATGGGGTTTGCACGCAAGGCTGCCCCTTGCTGCATGGGTGACTGGCAAAGTTACTCGGCCTGGAACCTGGTCTTCTGTTTCGGGAGAAAAATCTCCGCCCCACAGGCACTTGTGGGGCAAAGTATGTCGGAGCTGAGTTTCTTTGTGAAAATCAGTCTCGTTCAGGGTAGTTGGGAAAACTAGGGTGTCTCAGGGGGATCCTCTGGGAAGCAAATGCCAAGAAAGGATTTTAAGTGCAAACTCAGAAGAAAGGACCAGGAGAGGAGGGCCCAAGGCAGTGAGAAGAGGGAAGGAAGAAAGGAAGACTGGGCAGGGAGACCCCACATAGCCAGCCATGCAACCTCAGAAAGTCTGGAAGGACAACAGGGAGCCTAGAGCAAAGAGCCTATGGAAGGATCCCATGATGGACAGGAATGGCCCAGGTCTAGCACCTGGCTGTGCCCGTCAGTGGTTAGGAGCAGCCTGGAGAGAGTGTGGCCTCCAAGTGAACACAGCATCCCCCTTCATGAAGCTGTGAGCTCACCTTGGAAACAGCCAAGTAGTGCATTGCCACGGCTACCCCCAGCATCATGCATGGCCACACAACTGAGATAAAACCAACCAGTACATTCCATTTTACTGGCCAACTGTGAATGATTCTGAATTTACCTAAATGGATCCAATCAGACTGAATCTGAGGACACTTGCTGGAGATGCTGGGACACCGATAATCTCTTTTCTGATGGATGTTAACAAGAAAGGAGGTAGCTGGAGGGGCTGCTGGAAGCCACCTCAGGATATGGGAGTGTCAAAATTGGGATGAAATCAACACTTGAGGATGGTAGAGGAGAGAAACTACAAGAAACAGGGCTTTGGTCCCATCATTGGGCAGCTGGGGTAAGCCTCTCCTGAAATACATTCTGTGGCTGGACTTCTCAGTTCATGAACTAATAAACCCTCATTATTGTTTGAAGAAGTTGGTCAGTTTTCCTGTTATTTATAAGAAAGGCCTCCAATTTGATCAGCAATGTGGGCAACAGATGCCCTCTGAACTCCACCAGTAAGAACAATCACAGTGTCAAGTCTGAAGGAATTGAGATTCATGAAATAGTGATACGGGGATCTCAGGCTGCTCTGGGACCTCAGGGCAGGTATGTTTGAATCTTCATTTCAGAGAGGAATTTGTCTTAACCCCATGTGTCTGCATCCCTGGGCACCCAGCCACACACATTTCCCTGACCGGCTGGTGTCTTGGTCCTCTCCTTGGTATTTTCTCCACTACATAGATTCTTCTAATTAATATTTCTTCTCCTTCCTGAGTTTGCAGGACTGACTCCAGATCTGCTTTGTGACTTTTCTCAATGCATTTCTCACCCTCAGCAACCCCTGCCAAAGGCCTACTACACTCTGCACTTGCCAATGCAAATTTCTGAGAACACATATCTGATTGTCCCAGCTCCTGCCGTTTAGACGCCAAAGAGATCCCGATTCCACTGTCTCCAGAGGAGGCTGGGTATCTTTTTAAAACTTCTGGGCGCCTCAGTGGCTCAGTGGGTTAAAGCCTCTGCTTTTGGCTCAGGTCATGATCTCAGGGTCCTGGGATCGAGGCCTGCATCGGGCTCTCTGCTCAGCAGGGAGCCTGCTTCCTCCTCTCTCTCAGCCTACTTGTGATCTCTCTCCCTCTGTGAAATAAATAAATAAAATCTTTTAAAAAAATAAAAATAATAAATAAAACTTCTCAGATGCTCCAAGTAGGCCTCCAGAAGCATAGAACCCCTGGTTTAGTAAAGCTTTCCAGATCAGCAGAAGCCCCCTGGGTCAAGTTCAACCCTGATGCAGTGAGCTAGGAGCAGAGCCTCCTCCAGTGGCGGGTCTGTACCTAGAGAACTGAGGTGGAGACAACCCCTGCTTGACATGCTTCAAACAAGAGAGGCCCCACATAGACTTGGGCACAGGCAGTGGCTCATCATGGGACAGCTATTAGTAAAGTCTAGTCTCATCTCTAATTCAAAGGTGTACTGTCTTTAAAACATGTGAGGCTGCTGCTGCTCCCCATCTGAGGAAGAGCTGTGAGGGGGCACCCGGACAAGCCAGATGTCCGTGCTTGGCAAATACACTGCACAACGGGGAAATTCCGATGAATCGAACTCTAGTTCTCAAGGAAAAAAGTTGCCCTTGAAGCTAAGTATGTTCAATTTAGAGGACCAGCTTCAATTCTGAAATGTCCTTTTACTTTTTTGATGTAAACGTGCTTTTAGGAAAGAAAGGTTTCAGTGGCTCGGTGAGGGTACCTGGATACAGGTGACCCTTGAGCAACATGGGTTTGAAGTGGGCATTTCCACTAAAACACATAGATTTTTTTCAATTAATACAGTGCTGTAAATATGTTTTCTGTTCCTTCTGATTTTTTAAAAGATTTTATTTATTTAGAGGAGAGAGCATGCGCATGCATGGGGGGAGGGGCAGAGGGAGAATCTCAGGCAGACTCTGCACTGAGCACCGAGCCCCACCCTGAGACCATGACCTGAGCTGAAATAGGAGGCTTAACTGACTGAGCCACCTGACACCCCTCTTCTTTATGATTTTAATAACATTTTCTCTAGCTTACTTTATCATAAGAACACATTCTATAATACATATAACATACAAACTATGTGTTAACTAGGTTACTGTGAGGCTTCTGCTCAACACTAGGCTAATAGTTCAGTTTCGGAGAGTGAAAAGCTGTATGTGGATTTTCAACCCCTAATCTCTGTGTCATTCAAGGGTCAACTGTATATGCAAAGCAAGTGTTGGTGGCTTTATGTCAGCAGCCCTCTGCATTCCACAGTGGGTTTTTTCTAATTTTAATTTTACAGGAGTCTGAACACAAGAATTCTGGAACCCAATGCTCTGTGGCATGGCCTCGCAGGCATCACACTTCCCCACTCTGATACCTTTAGCTTTCCCTGGATTCAAGGCTCTTCCAGCAGGACCTGGCCACGATTCCATAGGAGTTAGGAGGAGGGAAATAATTTCCGGCCAGGAAGAATGAAGGGTGACCTTCTAGAGGAGGTGACATTTGAATGGGGCCCTGAAGGATGGGTGAGATGTCCACCTATGCAAACTAAGAGGTAGGAGAGAGAGCGGTGTGTGAGCAACCATGTCAAGGTGAGAAAACACAAAGCAAAAATACAGTAAATATTTAACTCTGTACTGCGGGAGAGGCTCCGTGAGAGGCACCGGATTGCCAGAGGGCTACTGCACTGGGGAGGGAGGAGGGTTCTAGACGGGAAGTTGGACTGCTGGCCCTTCAGGCCACAATTCTGTAAGCAGGGCTCTCAAGTCACTCAGCCATTCCTGCTGCTTTTTTCCCCTGACTGCTCACTCGAAGGAGAGCAGTTGGGAAATGTCTCACTGGAAAGAACTTGGACCACAGCATCCCACTGCCATCACTTACGATCTGGGAGACAGAGCCTTGACACGCGGGGCTGACTGCAGTGGAGCTGGCATGGCAAACTCACGGCCAGCAGCGCCCCGGAATGAGAGGAGAGGACAGAACAGAGCCTCCTAGCAAGATTCTTCTCGGAGGTAAATCCTTTCTGTTCAGAGTTTTTTTCCAAGGGCTCAGGCATCCAATTCCACATTCATCCTTTTCCTCTTGCTTATCTTTTCATGACTTTGGAGAGCAGTCTTCCTTATCTAGGAAAACAAATGGCCTCCACGGAGAGCTCAAAACAGCGAAGTCATTTATCTGTCTGACATGTGTTTCCCTGTTTGTTTTCTCCAGCCTTGAGACAAGAGTTGTGTCAACTGTGGATGGTTGTGCCCCAGTCACTTGAGAGGCATGAATCAATTTCCAGCTGCATTTATCACTTGCTGCCTTAAAACAAGTCTAATCAATGCTTCCTTCATTTGGTATGGATTGAAACTATATATAATGCGCTCGGAGAATGGCTGGGAAAGGGAGCAGATCACAAACAAAAATGCCGTCGGGGATTCAGATGGAATGATGTTAAAGAAACATTTGCAGTTTTTGATTCGCTTTAATGGAGATGCCTGACCAAACAGATTTGTTTATGAAGTTTCACTTCAATCCACCTGACATGCAGCTTCATAACATGACTGATCAGTTGATACGAACAGACTTTTGCATCTTCAAGTATTTTGTAATACATTATGAAGATTCCATATACTTTTTTTTTTTAAGATTTATTTTTTTGACAAAGAGAGACACAGCAAGAGAGCGAACACAGCAGGGGGAGTGGGAGAGGGGGAAGCAGGATTTTTGCGGGGGAGGGGGGAGCCTGACGTAGGGCTCAATGCCAGGACCCTGGGGTCATGACCAGAGCTGAAGGTAGACGCTTAAGGACTGAGTCACCCAGGCTCCCCGATTCCGTATACTTTTGAGTAAGGTTTAACTCCTACATTGTCTTAAACTCATTTCTATTTTCTTTTAGAGATGTCTTTGTCACTACTGACAATAAAGGGCAATTTCTAGTTATAAGATATAAGATAATCTCTTTGTAACAAAACAGATATTCAGGGGGCCCTCTGGTAAAAACAATTTTTTATGAAGTCTTATGGTAGAGAAAACTTGACTCTCTTATTCCTTCCTCCAGTTCTTCATCATAGAATTTGATCCATATGACCAAAGTGGATTTTCCACTAGCAGGTGTGAAAACCACCCCCCAGCTGTTCAACTAACTTAGAAAGTAGTCAGGAGCAGCCCTGTCTCATTTGTAAATTAATCCTGTGCCAGTGAAAGATGATATCAGCAGAGTTACTGGCACCTAAAACCCATCATGCCCACGGCAAGGGCCTGGATTATTCTTCAAGGATAATGGGAGAGGAGAGACAGAGCACAGAAAAATAGGTCAACGATAATGTGAACCCAGAAGGTGAGGCAGTGCTGTGATTCATTGACATAATTAATATTTCTCTCTAATCTGCTGAACTGCGTAGACTTTTACCACTGGCCTGCTTCTGGAGCGATTAACAGGGCTGACTGATTTTCACAGTGCCAGCTCCCCCAGAGACCTGTTGGCGGGGAGCTCAAAAGAGCCCTGTTCAGCTCTGGGAAGTCAGAGAAGAGTACTAAACCCTCATGCTGGTTTAATACTTCCCACTTGATAAAGTGTTTTGAACATACGGTCTCATCACCCTTTTAAGATAAGCAAGAAAACAGTTCTATTCCCAGTTTCAAAAGGAAGGAGGAGGTCTGCAGGTGGGTGTACCCCCTTGTGGGCTGGTCATACCTCAGCTCTAGCTCTGGAACTCACCTCCTCACCTCATCAACCCCAAAGACTTAGTTCTTTCCACTGAGGTTGGACCAGTGGTCAAGGTCCTCTCCTGCTCTTTCCCCCAACATATTTGTTTCTCCCATCACCTAGGGTTCTTGGAAAAGTCATATGGTTACAGGAGATCCCTAAAGCTATGTGGCAAGTTGTCAAGTCAAAAAAAAAAAAAAATCAAATAAAAGGCAGCACCTTTGGACTTGTTTTGGGTTACAGACATGGTATAGTGTTCTTAACTCATCTTAAACAAAGACAGGGTAATGTGATATCACAAAGCTTTAACCCTCTGTGAACAGAAAGGATAGGTAAAAGAAACACGGCAGACACGGAGTCGAAAATTAAGGCGCCCACTCGTATCGTCTTTGATACTCCTGAGAGTTGTTTAATGAGCTCCTCTGCTCTGAGGATGTCCGGGAAGGGTCATATTTGCTCATTCTTTCAGGAAGGGACTAACAGGTTTTTCCACCCATGGCAAGCTCCACAGAAGGAGATCCTGTGTAGATAACTAAGGAAGGACAGAGTTGGTAGAAGAAAGAATTTCCATGGCTTCAAAGTTTTAGACAAAAGTGGATCTGCTCAACTTGACGTTAGGAGCAGTGAAGGAGGGGAGTAACAGATCATGCATTTTCAAACTGGCTTCAGGTAAAGTACCACTGAGAAGAAATGCATTTGCAATGGTCACAGGGATTTTGAAGCTCTCCAGGGGCCCTGAGAAAAGTGTTCGACACATTCCGATAAAGCTGTTGGAGTGTTCAGGAGTTAACATGCGTGTCAAATGGCACAGGAACCCCAACTATCCTGTTAATACAAACTGAAATTTATATTGGAAATACAAATACTTGCAACCTATATAAACCTAGAGTAAGAGGGAGCATACCCTTTCTTGAAATAAAAATGCTACTGAGATTAATACAGATCAGATTTCATTTCATTTCCTCCCTAGGGCAAATTGGTTTATTTCATTTGTTCATTCATTCAGCAAATATTTATGGAGCGCTGAGAATATGGGCATTGATGATTCAGTGGTAACCAGACATGACACAGAACTGGTTCCCTGGGAGCTTATACTCAAGTGGGAAAATTCATATTTAAAACATTAATGGAGACTTACACTTCCAATCAAGTTGGAGTAATAAACACCAGACTTACTCTCTGGCCCAACAAAACCAAAAAAGGAAAAGAGGAATAGTACAGGTAACAATGGTTTTCAAGACACTGGATGTTAGGCAATGAGAGACAGTGATCCTGGGGTATGGAAAACAAACACAGCGAACTGCATCATCCTGCAGACACTGTCCAGGCTGCATGCGGAGGGACTCCCGAGTTGAGGAGACAGAGCTGAGAACAAGGGGGAGACTGAGGCAGCCAGCATTTGCAGGACAGAGGACCAGAGAAGAGAGAGCTGCAGAGAAGGCCAGATATCTGGAGAGGACCCCCTCTAATACTCATGAGAGTACTTACTGCAGAGAGTGTGCCATCCCTGGGAAAGCACCCTCTGAAAGCAACGGAGGGAACAGCGCTCAGCGTTCACGTAGGTGCCTATTTCTATCACCTGGACTGGAAAATTTGTAATTTCGGGGGCCTGGGAAAATCTTTCCTTAGTACCAGGAAATAGTTCGTTCAGACTGAACACTTCCAGACCTGCCTAACAAATCACACAAGCAAGACGAGCAAAGATCAAACTATTTCCAAGTAACTTAACTGCATCCCCAAACAAAGCTGTAGAAGGTAAGACTACATGTTCAGCAAGGTGAAATTTACAATGTGGCACCCAATTAAAGGTTACAAGGTGTGCAAAGATGACTCATAATGAGGATTTGTATCCAGAATTTATAAGGAACTCTCAAAACTCAAAAATAAGAAAACAACCAACCCAGCTTTTAAAAAAAGGGGGGGAGCAAGAGAGTTGCCTGAGACACTTCACCAAAGATTTATGGATTTGTGGATGACATATAAGCGTCTGGAAGGAGGATCACCAACAGAAGTCTTAAAAAATGCAAATTAAAACCACAGTGAGATACCGCCTCACTCCTATTAAAATGGTAAAAATGGATCACAAGCAGGGATGACAAGAATGTGCAGGACCTGGAAGTCTACTTTACCGGCGGAAACGTGAACTGGTACCACCATGCTGGGATACAGTCTGACGGCTTCTTAAACTGTTAAACATACACCTACCATACGGTTCAGCCCTTCCACCACTACATATTTACCTAAGAGAAATGCACACATATGTCCACACAAAGACTTGCACACAAATGTTCTTAACAGCTTTATTTTTAACAGCCCAAAGCTGGAAACAAACCAAATGTTCATCAGTAGGTGAATGGAAAAATCTATCCAATGAAATACTACTCAGATAAGGGAAAAAAGAAAAACCTTTCTAAAAATGCCCTCTTGAATACATGCTACACCGACAAATCTGAAAGTAATTATAGAGAGTGAAATAAACCTAATTTTTATGAGAGTACATATTACTATAAATTCAATTTACATTAAATCCTAGGAGATGCAAACTAATGTTCAGTGTCAGAGCAAATCCATGCTTGCTGGGGAATGGAGGGGTGGGTGGTACGTGGGGGTAGGGGAGAGGGGTAACAAAGAGGAATGAGGACACTTGGGAATGATGGGTAAGAACAGAATCTTGGCTGCAGTGATGATTTCATTTCATGCATATATATGTCAACACTTACCACACTGTACATTTTAAATACATGCAGTTTATTCTATGTCAAGTATCCCTTGGTGAGACTACTAAAAATATTAATGGGGGTACCTGGCTGGCTGGTAGAGCTTGAGACTTTTGATCTCAGGGTTGTGAGTTCAAGCCCCACGTTGGGTGTAGAGGTTACTTAAAAATAAGATCTTGAAGAAAACCATGTTAATGGGCTCTACATTCTAGAGATTCTGGCCGAACTGTTATTTCACCTTTAATATTAATAACACTTTGGCAAAAATACGTTAAAACTTTATTTTTAAAGTTGCACCAAGGAAACCAACAGGTATCAACATCAGATCACTGAAAAACAGTGTTGTACACACTAAGAAAAAGGACAAAGTGAAAATTAAGCATTTTCATTCAGTAAGGAAACCAAATCTGACCTAATTCTCAGTGGTGGGGAAAACTGCTCGGAGTCCATCACTTGGTGTTTGCCCATCACCTCTACCCTGCACGCTGCCGTGGCTTCCAGCAGCCGAGTCCTTGGGTTCAGAAACTTGAACGGTGGAGTTCAGGTGCTCTCCAAGATCCTCTATCAGCGGCTGGAACCCTCCGAGAGCCCGGGGGGTGGCAAGTGACTTTCCAGGACTGCCATCCGATGTCTCAGTGGCTGAGTTTCTGCACACCCCACGGTCGACAACAAACAGGGAGCTGCTTCCCACTGGAGGGGGAACTCGCAAGGGATCTGCTGTCTCAGTTTCACTGCCTGTGAGCTCCCCTTGTTCTGAGTCTGAACCGTCAGTCTCGGAGGACGTGGTGCTGTCTGATTCCTCGGAATCACTTGTTTTACTACTGGAGGAAGGGGTCTGCTGCCTGGACAAAGAATGGGCTGCTTTTAACGCCGTTTCCTCCTCCTGCACAAGAAGTGCTGCAGCTTCCAGCTCTTCCAGGTCTAGGCCCAGCTGGGACTTTGTCAGGGATACTTCCTTTAAGGCTTCTGCAAGAGCTGCTAACTTTTTGGACCTTGAAAGCCATTTGAAGAAGAAATATTAGGACTATTAATTAATTGGCCCAGGAACAATGAAATAAAGTTAGAGCCATACTTCAGTGATACCGAGATAAATCACAAAACAGATCAAAGATATAAATGTAAAAAAAAAAATGAAGCAAATAAAGTATTATAAGGAAATGCAGAAGATTCCCTTTATGCCCCTAGAATGAGGAAGCCCTTTCTAACTACAACTTAAAATCAGAAGCCACGGGGTGCTTGGGTGGCTCAGTCGGTTAAGTGTCTGCCTTCCCAGGGTCCTGGAATCGAGCCCCACGTAGGGCTCCCTGTTCAGTGGGAAGCCTTTTTCTCCCTCTCCTCCACCCCCTCTGCTGTGGTCTCTTTCTCTGTCAAATAAATAAATAAAATTAAAAATCCAGAAGCCACAAAAGCAAAGATTGACAAATTCAATTTAAAAAAAAACTTCTATAAGTCAAAAAAAAATCATAAAGTCAAAAGACTAATACAAAATTGAGAAAAATACTGGCAACTCATGCCACAGAGCAAGGCCTAATCTCTCCAACAGGGTTCTTAAAAATGGGCTGTAACGATTTATCAGAAAAATGGACAAAAGACTTAAGCAGACAGTCCCCACAAAAGGAAACAGAAATGCCTGTAAAACATATGAAAATATGTTCAACTCCAGTCAAATAAGAGAAGTAAAAACTGAAGTCACACTGAGATACATTTTTCATTTATCACAGCGGCAAACATCCAAACGCTAGCTAGCATGACTAGCCAGGCTATGGAAATGGCACCTCCCTATACTGCTGATGAGAAATTAAACAGGTCCGACCCCTGTGAAGGAGAAGTTGGCGATAACTTACAAAATTGAAAATGTACATACCCTTGACCCAGCAATAATACCCCATCCAGAAATTAAACACATATGCTACAGGACAGAGGCCCAGGGTTATTTACTCCGGCACTGCTTTTAATACTCCAAAATGGGACACCACCAAATGCCCCTGGTTATGGAACTGGTTAAACAAGTTATGGACTCTCCTCTCCATGCAAAGGAACGAAGCTGATCATGGGCTAACCCAGATAACCTGTTACACGGCAACGACAAAAGGCATGGCATCTGTATATGCTATCTTTTATGTTAAAAAATGAGAAAGAAATATAAACACATCTATTTGCTTGTATACTTATCAATAAACCTGAAAAGCTATAGAAAACACTAGCTTACGTGGGGAGAAGAAGGGGGACTAGAAAGGTGGAGGATGATGATGGCAAGAGGGAGCCTTTTCGCCGCACATTATTTTTAAACCTCTGTGAACATTAATACCTATTCAAAAATTTTAAATACACAAAAAATAAAATGCAGTACTAAGGACAGCAGCATGAATTACTTTTTATTTTTATCAGAATACCATTTTGTGTTATGTCAGAGAGTATTTTTCTAAATCTGAACATTACTTTATACTAAATACAAACTTTTTAACTTGGATGAATTAGCTTTTTCCTTTTGTTATGAAAGAAGCAATGAAAAACACACTCCAAGTGTCCAAAAACCCTGCCTTCACTCTCCCAGAGGAAAATTGGAAGTGACAATGGAAATGGGTGGCAGTGAGTGAAAGTGGTCAGCACGCTGACATGGCTTCTATGTGTCTCTACGTTCAAAGCTGAAATAACCATACAGAACATTTAGTGGCTTTGAGACACACTGGAGGAGGGTGAGTTCACAAGTTCACTTTTTTTAAAAAAGATTTTATTTATTTGACAGAGAGAGAGAGAGGGAGAGAGATCACAAGTAGGCAGAGAGGCAGGCAGAGAGAAGGAAGCAAGCTCCCTGCTGAGCAGGAAGCCAGATGCGGACCTCGATCCCAGGACCCTGAGATCATGACCTGAGCTGAAGGCAGAGGCATTAACCCACTGAGCCACCCAAGCACCCCTGATAAGTTCACTTCTAAAAGAGTTATCCATCCCATAACACTGAGAAGATGAAACTTCATTTCACAGGAGCTGAAGTGACTGGTGGGGCAATGGGAACAACTGAACAAAGGCGGTGTTTTTCACCTAAGTGCCTACATGTATCTGAGACCCTTTGGTCTCAGAATATGTGGTGTGATAATCACTTGGTGCAGGGAAGCTCCGTCCCTCCTGCTGGCCCTCCGGGAGAAGAGGCAGCATCCATGGGCAGGTGTGACGTGCAGCGAACGGGGGTGGGGGGGGGTGGG
>LNAC01000569.1:154012-175408 GCA_002007465.1 Ailurus styani | reverse complement strand
GTGGGGGGTGGGGCATGGCCACAGGCAACGGCCATCATGGAGGGCAACTTTCTCATATCAAGGAAATCCCTAAGGGTCAGGGTTGGAATCCCCAGAGCTTAGAAAAAGGAAGGTGGCTAGGGTAAAGAGAAAAACTAGGATAAGATCAGCTGAAGTCAGCTTATGATTCACCAAAGGGTTTAAACTCTGGATGCTTTCACCAGTTTGAGACATCTCGAGGAGCACAGTTATGGAGTAAGATGGTTACAACGTAATTTACATCCATGTCCAAGACAGGTGTTGATGGTGTCCACCCACTATCTATTTTGAAACCCTGATGACCACTGGTAAAGAATTTGGTCCGAGGTAGTGGACCAGTCTGAGACGTCTCTGCCCTATGGCCCTGTCAGCCCAGGAGCTAGTTCACTGCCATCTTTTTCACTGGACCAGCTCTTTCTCGGGGTGGTAACCTGCAGCTTTAAAAGAGAAAGAGCAAGGAATCTGGGAAAGAAGACCATGCCTCTTACTAAATCATAGTATTAGAAATAAAATTTTCCGGTAAAAGCTCTTACTTCAGTGACCATACATCTCACATTCTTACAAGCCACAACAAATAATTCTGACAATTTACAAAAGATGATGTTCCACAAACACTTGCTCCAAATGACAACCTCACAGGTCAGTTTCATCTCTGTCCACGTTACAGATGACACAACAGAAGGTTGGAGGGCTAAGAGACCTGCTGAAGTTCACCCAGCTAACGAGGTGCAGTCAAGACTGGAAACCCGTGCCTTAGAGCCCGAGGGCGCTCCCTCCTCTGTCACAGGGCCTCCCACAAACAGCCAGGCTCTGCAAAGTTTCTGGTCCCAAGACCACATTCTTCACTTTTCCGCAGCTGGAGCTCTATTCAACATCTTCCAAATGAGCAAGCTCTGACAGGCCCAGGCACAGAAGTCTGCGAACACTGATGGCTTTAGCTTAGCAAGCTTCAATGAAGTATACATCTGAGCCTGAACGACAGAGGCTTAGAACTGGAAGAAAACATCTGGATAATTTTTGTGGAAACAGTGAAGACAGTAGATGTGTCGCCTCTCAAGTTGAAACTATCTGGATCTTTGTTATTGTCTACTCTACTGTATCTGTCGTGTATAACAGAATAAATTTGGAATTTCGAAGCCTCTCCCCTAAAATCCTGGCTCTTTTCAGATCCAGCATACCCCACATATGTGAGACTAAAAAGGACCCACTCTGACAGGCAGGAAAGTGGCTCGGATGAGCCATGTGACCCTAACAGGACTTGTGCCTGTTCCCAGGTAATGTGAATTTTTATCCTACAGTTTGTTTCTCATTTTAAGTGCTGTATTACACTTAAAGTGACTGGTTTATATATAATATGTAAAAAAAAAAAAGGGGAGCACCTCGACGGCACAGTCAGTTCAACATACAACTCTTGGTTTTAGTTCAGGGTCGCGTGATCGAGTCCCGCTTTGGGCTCCATGGTCAGCATGGAGTCTGCTCGAGATACTCTCTCTCCCTCTGTCCCCCCCACTCATGCTCTCTTTCTCTCTTTCTGAAATAAATAAATCTTTTTTTTAAAATAAAGTATGTAAAAAATGAATTCCGTGTTCATTTATGATTCTTTACTGTGCTAACTCAACTCTACTTCTTATTAATCCCACTTTTACTACTTCCTCAAGCTGGCTAGCTTCCTAAATTAATATTAAAGTTGTGATAGAAACCTTAAGTTTATGGTAGAAGCATTCTGAATTCGCCACCTAAAGAACAGAATAAAAAGGAATTAAAAATTTCAAAACGTCACTGATGTAGAATGTGATCTAATGGCTAGAAGGAATGAAAGTTGGGTTTGTTTCTATTCAATTATTTTCAATAGAATAATTGTAGCAATCATTGTTTGCAATAAAAAAAAAAACTATTCATCTGGAGAAAAAAAAAATCAAGCCATGAAAGAGGAGCCTTTTTGTTCTTTCAACCACTGGTACAATTAGAGTTGGTTCTAAGTCTGCCACTCCTTATAAATTCTAGAACCTAACTCTGCAACAGCCCTTTCCATTTCAGAAAGCACCTCATATAATGTCGTTAGTGGTTTTTCCACTGTCACACTCAAAACAGACCAGCTAGTTCATCTCAAAAAGCTCTGTCGATCGAATGACATTATTAGTTAACCATAATGCTTACAAAAACCAGGTACATTTGGATACAAAGCCATGAATACGCTGAGTTACTAGTTGTACTTATGGTATATGTTTTATATCTAAGTGAAGAGCACCTACTTGTTAAGAATGCATTCAGTTAGGAATGATGAGTGAGATTCATCCTTTAAAAGAGACATGACGACTGGATCACAGTGATGTCCTATTTTAATAAAATACTCAAAACAGGTTTTCCTTAGAAAGTTTTTGGAAATGTAACCCTACTATGTAACTTGTAAAAAAGCTTTCATTCTGTTTGTATAAGTGACATAATATCCTATTTGGAGGATTTTTTTAAAAAAGTAAAAACAGCTCTTTGACAAGTTCCAGTAAATACAACTACCACGACAGAGTAACAGTTACAGCAGGAAGTACATACCTTTACCATGGCTAAACTGATAGAAAATTCCCTCAATCATTTCATACTTTGGTGACTGAGTTAAAGGGTGGGGGACTGCATGGCCTTATGAAAGAGCCAAAACAAAGTGCAAAAGGAGCCCTAAAATGTAGGAAAACCGGGGTATAAATAGAAA
Organism: Ailurus styani; assembly: GCA_002007465.1. NCBI lineage: Eukaryota > Metazoa > Chordata > Mammalia > Carnivora > Ailuridae > Ailurus > Ailurus styani. The sequence continues at coordinate 172,686 of LNAC01000569.1, read as the reverse complement.
GCACACATCCTGTTTCTTGTTGTAGAGTTTTGTCTCCAACTATCAATCAACTTTTCACCACTTCCTGCAATAGCAGATCTACTATAAATCTCGTAGTAACTGACTAGGTTTCATTTCCTCTGCCAAAACCCACTAACCTGCCCAGCATGACATACTGACACTAGAGCCAGCAACTGATAACGTAAGACAGGGCGCCAGTGAGGCAGTTCAGCAAACATTTCATACTGGAAGATGGAATACACTGACTTGGCCTTTTAATTTCAAAGGATACACACACACACACACACACACACACACACACACACACACACACCCCACACCAGGTTCTGTCTGGGGACAAACAGTACATCAACTTTCTTTTTAAAAGGTATTGATGATGTAATCATAATCCCTGTCTACTGAAAAGAACCTGTTCCAAACTTCAGAATCCCCTGCACAAAACAAACTTATGGAGCCTGATGTAAAAGATAATACATTAGTTTTAAGGAGACGTTGCTAGTGACAATCTTTTCTTGAAAGCTGCCATGAAACACAAGTACGGACTGACACGCAGGTAAGAGAGAATCGTGTGCTGTTACACTATACTAGTGAAAACTGCCCACAGCTCAGTTATTAACAGAAACAAAAATCCATTCCTTTAAACAAGAAGCTACCCATTGAATACAGAAAAAAAATGCAAGTATATTTAAGCCATATTGAATTTGGGCCAGTGAAATCACTTTCCACCTTATTTCCAAACTGACGTAATACCTCTCTGGGCCTGGGCTATGAAGATTAACATGCAGTTCACGAATCAGCAGAATAATTTTCTGAAAACGCCCTGTATCCGTTTCCTAGGGCATAACAAACTACCACAAACTGGGGCTTCAAACAACAGAAATTTCTTTTCTTACAGTTCTAGAGGCTAGAAATCCCTTCTAAGGCTCTGAGGGAGAACCTGTCCCATGCCTGTTCACTTCTCGTGTTGCTGGCAACCCTGGGTGTTCCCTGGCACTCCGAATTCTGCCTCTGTCATCACATGGCACTCTTTCTGTTGTGTCTGTTTCTTCAAATGCTGTCTTCCCTCTGGAAGTGTCTTTGCGTCTCTTCTCTCCTCACAAGGATACCAGTCACAGTGGATTAAGGGAGCACCATACTCCAGCATGACCTCATCTTAACAATCACTTACAATTTGCTATAATCCTATTTCCAAATAAGGTCATATTCTCAGGTTCTGGGAATTTTGAGGAGGATATTCCCCAACATACTACACCCCTTACAGCTGAAACAAATAGACAGTGGAGATGCTCATTAATGGAAGATAAATTAAGACCAAAAAAAGTCACTTAAGGTAAATCAACATAAAAGGCCAAAATTTAATAGTAAATAGTAACCAAAAAAGGTTAAGATTTTACCTTCAAAAAAAATTACAAACTATACAAACAAGTTCATAAAATACTTAATGACTTAATATGTAGGTTATAACTGCAACTATGTACCATTTCTCCAAATGAACAAAGAGTGAACAAATATTGTGTTTCTAACTGTTCTAACAAAATTACGGTGTAGTGCTATGACATTCATCACTTTAGGTCAGTCTTTTAGAGAAAATCAGAAAAAAAAATAATCACCAAGGCATCAACAGTCTTCTCAAGGGTCTTCCAATCATGTGATACTCAAACGATTCCTTTGGCATTTAAAGACTTCCCACTAATGTTACTATTATTGTAGAGTTTCCTTCTTCAACTATCAACTAATCCCACACTTCCAAGTCTCAGTGTCAATGGTTGTGTGCTTCCCGTAAGCACAACTCCTATATCACTGTCACTGCCCTTGGGACATCCTTGATCTTCTGCCCAATCTGCAATTTATTTGCACTGTACAGTATCAGCGATCGACAAGAAGGCAAACAACAAAAACACTAGCCGGATTGGTGGGTAGGAAGCTAGGAAAGAAATGATATGCGAGAATAGGGACTACACTCATTAAGTGGTTTGATCATTAACAAACATTTCTGTGTTTGGACTATCATGACTTCTCTTTGTAACTCTGTTAAGTACAGAAATCTGAATGAATATTCAGAAATAAGGACCACCCCCACCCCCGGCACAACACACATACGTAGCTAAGCTAGATACACAAACATGCACACATTTTTAGAGCAAAGTAAATGACTTCATATAAAAAAATTGCTATGGTAATCCCACATACGTTAAGGTCTGCACCTCAGGTAGGTGATGAAGGTTTGCCCAAATCCAGAGACGCTACTATTTACCTCTTCACTGATACCCATCTAAGAAGTAGAAGGGTGAAGGTGATAAACAGATCAAGAAAGGTACAATGTTCATAAAGAACTGTTTGAAAGAAATGGACTCAATCCCTCCCTGAAATGGTTTTGCATTTATGCCAGACCGAATCAGATTAGCAGAGATAGAAATGTGAGTCCCATCAACTTGCCACCTTTTGCTCTACTCCCCCCGCCTCCCAGCAGAACTGCTTTTGCTGAAATGTGTTTCACTACAAGCCTCCACACTGGCGTTCAGAGTCGCTTTCGAAACTGGCCCTACAAAACTCTGGGCAGTGTGAAACTCGAAGGCCTCCCTTTCCATACTGGCTGTTAGGAAAGTAAAATCTGTGACCCGCCTGGCATGATGGAATGTACCCGAAGCTCCGTCTTGTCTTGCTTCCCTTTTCATTTTGTTACTTTTTGTTCCTTCTTTGACCTCAACTTTAATTAACACCATGTGGTTTTATACACACACACACACACACACACACACACACACACACACACACACAGAAATGTTTTAAATAATTTCTGGTACAAGGCAAAGAATAAATATGTAATTTGAATGAAACCAAATAGCTGGTTAAGTAAAAAATACGCAAAAAATGAAAACAAACAACAACAAAAAAACCCCACTTCTGTTGGATAGAAAAGGATATGAGGAAGTGAGGATTATGGGTCCAAGGTCGAGACAGACATATTCTCCTCTAAAATGATTCCGTGAAGCACAACATTTGGGGTGTGTCAGATTTGAACAATTTTGACTATTTTTCTACATTTCATCTATGTGAAAAGGGCAGACAGTGTTGTTTAGTAACAGAGGTGTAGTATTTTGACCTCTTAGCTATTCAGATGAAATGACTGTTCAGATTTCATTCAACTAAGTGGAGGTCAGTCAACAAGATGGAGAAGGCACCTATGAAGGTGCTGGAACAAAGGTATTATGGGTGGAAATGTGCCCCCACAAAGATATATTCAAGTCCTAACCCCCAGAACCTGTCAGTATGACCTTAATTGGAAATAGGATCTTTGCAGATATAATCAAATCAAGATGAGGTCATACCAGGTTCGGACAGGCCCACAATCCAATGACTCCAAGAGGAACTGGGGTCCTTACCATAGTACTGAATGAAGAGACAGAGACAGAGAAGGCCACGTGATAATGGTGGCAGAGACTGGAGTGATGTATCTACAGGGCATGTAAAGGATTGCTCATTACCACCAGAAGCTAGGAAGAAGGCATGGAACAGATACTCCCCTAAAACCTCCAGGAGGAACCAACCCTGTGGAGGACACCTTGATTTTGGACTTCTGGCCTCCAGAACTTTGACAGAATGGCTTTCTGTTGTTTTAAGCCATCCAGTTTGTGGTCATTTGTTACAGTGGTCCTAGAACACTAATATAGAGGGCTATATAGGGATCGAGATCTTTAGAGCTGAATGGAAATCAGAAAGCATCACATAAAACCTCTTGGTTTTACAGATGAAAAAATGACACCATCAAAAATATCAACAGGGGCGCCTGGGTGGCTCAGTGGGTTAAAGCCTCTGCTTTCGGCTCAGGTCATGATCTCAGGGTCCTGGGATCGAGGCCCACATGGGCTCTCTGCTTGGCGGGGAGCCTGCTTCCCCCCCCCGCCCGCCTGCCTCTCTGCCTCCTTGAGATCTCTCTCCCTCTGTGAAATAAATAAATAAATAAATCTTTAAAAAAAAATATCAACAGCAGCAAGGCACAGAAAAGTTTCCTTTACTAGTTAAGATGCAGAGAATAGGAACAGTCTCTTTCTAATTCCCCTCTGAATCTAAACACCATGGTTCTACATTTCTATGTTAGGATCATGATGTTTCCCTGTGTAAAAACCTGCAATGGCTTCCCAAAACAGAATAAAATCCAAACTCCCCAATGAGGACAAAGCTCCAGGGATCTGGCCCCTGGGTCCTGTCCGCCTCTCAGTGAGGTCACACGCCATTCGTGTCCCAGTCACTGTGATCCACTCGTTGCCCTCTCTCCATCCCGATGACACATTAATGTATTTGTGCCTCAAGACCCTTGCACTTACTGTACCCTCCTTCTGGAACATTCCTCCCCTAAGTCTTCCCATGCAGGGGTCTTACTCATTTAGTACTCAGCTAAAATCCCACCTCGGTCTTAGAAAAGCTGTCTATGTAAAGCAGTGCTTCGGAAGCGACTTCATGTCATGGGACACACAGATGATTCCATGTGCCTGGTGTGGCACGGGGTCTGCATCCCTGCCAGCCTCAGGGCTGAAGGGCCAGTATCTTCATTCCCCGACACCCATTCATGATGCCCACAGACCACCAGCTGCTACGCTCTGCCCTTCGCCCTCCAACGACTTATACTCAGACCTATTATTAGGAACTTGGTGAAACAGGACAAGTTTAAGGTCTACAGAAGTGGAGGTTCTGATGGAGTTTTTTTAAAATGTCCTTTTTGTCTCCACTTTCCCATCTTGAAAGCAGAATGAAAATGACTGCTTCCAAATTTCCAGGCATGTTCTGAGACGGAAAGATGGGGTTAAGTGATTTAATGTGTTTATTTCTTAGTGTGCTTGTTCTAAATGCTAAAATTTTCCTTGGTTACAAAATACAAAGTTAGTGCGCCCTGCTGCTTTCACAATACTGAGACAGGAAAATACTGAAGTGCTGGTATGGTGACCACATGCACAGGCTGAAGCATGCAGCTCTCCAAATTATGACAGGAATCAAAAACTTTTAAAATTCAAAGTATTTATCTACTCACTGGTTTGATACACAGTGGAATGTCTTCTTAAACACACATCACCATGGCATGAAGCAGTTAATCCTAAACTGTACTGTGGATTCTTAGTGACAAGCCTGTTCTATAAAATGAATGACAGTGGTACATTGCCTGCTCCCTGGTTTGGCTTTTTCGGAATTATTAATTGTTTGACATATCACATCAGTGCTGGCTCTTTCCACTTGCTGGGAACCCTGGTTAATAGGCTCTCTGAAAGAAGTTTGGAACCTTTGCTTTCCTGGGGAGAAAACAGGAACAACAGGACCGGACACAGCTCTGGGACAGACCGCTCCTCCCAAGGGCCAGGCACAGTGCTAAGTGGCTACCTCTGGGGCAGGCCTGCTGTACCCTCCCCTGCCGTTACACAAAACCACTCCATGCTGTGCCCATCAGGACAGCTCACTGATAGAATAAGGGCAGCTACTGAACTTGTCTCCCCTCTGTAGGGAAGACAGAGCTGAAGCACTGAGCTCCTTCCTAAATGCAGACCCACTAGGCTTGTTCCTTGTTGGGCCTGGAAAGCTGTCCCCTGCAGGGAAGGATTCCCACAGACGTGTCTTAGCACTGCTGGCAAAGACAAAGAGGAAAAGTGCTCAGAAATACGCCACCTAGAGTCTACTCAACACCCAACCTCCCCAATGCCCCTGTTTCACATTCCTTACACAACTACATGACTACATGACTAGCTGTGCACCTTCTTAGACGTCACATCCTCGGACCAATCTGCTGTATTTTTTTAAAAGTTGCCCCAGACACCTTTAAGATTAATGTTGAGTTAGAACACTCACCAAAATAACACTGAAAGAGGGGTGCCTAGGTGGCGCATTCGGTTAAGCGTCTGACTCTTGGTTTTGGCTCAGGTCCTGATTTCACAGTCATGTGATCAAGCCCCAAGTCGGGTTCCACACTCAGTGCAGAGTCTGCTTAAGACTCTCTCTCCCTGTCTGTTTGACTCTCCACTCTACTCTCTCCTGCCTCCCTCTCTCTAAACTAAATAAATCTTAAAAAAACAAAACAAAACAAAATGCTCCATGAAGGAGTGAAGCCACACACAGAAGAGTATACACTGTATTATTTCACACTACCCAGTTCTAAAACAGGCAAAACCAACAGATGGTAAAAGAAGTCAGGATGGTGGTTACGGGGTAGGGATCAGAGAATAACAGTGTGATAGGGGGCACTGGAGGGCCTCTCAAGTAGGATTCTTGATTTGGGTGCTAGTTACACAGGTATTTTACCACAGCCAAGTTCATTCTTTATCTACTTATAACCTGTGTGTACTCCAACAAAAATTAGCTTTAAACAACAACAACAACAAACACGCATCCAGAAAAGAAGTCACAGGCTTCTGACATTTGCTCTGGAAAAGCGGGTGGAGGCTCCGCTAGGAGTGTGTCCTAATGGGGGGACAGGATCACGGAGCCGGATCCCGTTTCCCCTGGGCAAACTGGCAGGACCTCTAATGCAACACTCCTCATCGCACGCATCTTTTCAAAAGGCATGGCACATTCTACCAAATAAAAAGAGAATCTCAAAGTACGCCTAGAGAAAGATCTATTAGTCACCTCTTTCACTGTGTGAACTGTACACACAAAGTTGTTCTCTGCAGAAGTACACAGCTCAGTGCTGTGGAGGTTATTCCCCAGGGAGTGGTGAAACCCAGTCTGTAGGGCATTTCAAGTAACATTTTAAAGCCATTTCCCCCCATCCCACCTTCCCGGTACTGGTACTTTCTGAAATATAAAGTAGTAATTTCTACTAACTTTCCTTCTTGTCCTGCTCCCAAGCCCCTAAAACTGCTTCATACCTTCAGAAACCTAAAGATGAACCCCCAAAAGTCTTTATACCAGTTGTATGAATATTTTACTCAAAGTGAGCGATTTTTTCTAATTTGTGTAGTACAGAATAAAGCTTACTTTCTTAAAACAGATAGGTTTTTTTAAAAAATGAGCATAAAAGGTTTAAAAGACTTCATTCTGTATCTGTAATCCCAATGAAAATTTACACAGCAACAAGAAAAAACTTCCCAGGTGGGGGAAACAACAAGACCAAGTCTTCAGATGCTTCGTTTATTATTACTATGATCAGGAAACTGAACAGGTGTTTTGGCTGACCTCAGTTGCTTGCGGGTCTTCTGCCTCAGTGATGACATTCACTTTATTTGCCAGGAGAGTATGTTTACCAACACATTTCTCCATGAAATAATAGTAGAACTGGACATCATGGTCAGATTTTTCAAATCATTTCTCAAAGTCAAGGGATTTCTTTTTCTAAAAACTCCGCCATGTGTAGATTAAATGCACGCATACATTAGCACTTAAAGTAAGTATTTCTTGTATTGATGATAAAGTCTTAGGAGGAATCAACTCCTCTGCTTTCACTCTGTAAGCTTCCTCCTGATAAAAAGAACTACTGAGCACTCTTCAAACTAACCCTGGTGCTTTGCTTTACACTATGTGCTGTCCCCTCAGGAGTTATGCCATCAGATTGCGGCACTTAATTCTCCTCTCATCAGCTGGAGACTAACTATTTCTGCCTCTGGCTAACCTGCTTCTAAATAAATGATCAATTTCCTCAAATAAAACTGCTAGAGAAAAATCCCAAAATTCCACCACAACGCCTTATCTGGAACTCTTGGACCTATATGAGTTTTAAAATTTCTATTTGTTTGTTTTGCATTTCAGAAAAGTAATTCTGGATCTCTACTACTATGCCATAGATGACCTAACACCCCCCGCAACAACCTGTAATCAAATACACTAATATTTTTCTGCCGCAAAATGTATGGTTAGTCTCTCCAAGGGGACTAAATAAAGATGATAAATAGCCTCACAGCAGGTGAGTTCAGGTCAGTCAGGTTTTGCTGCCAAGTGCTCCGAAAATACGTGTACTTTCAGAACTTTCTGGGTTTCAGAATTGTGCACAAGGGGTTGAGGACCCGAACTAGAAGCAGGGAGACTGGGCTGCAGTTTTTCAGCTCAACTGCCCGGGTCCAAAGTCAGTCTTTTGACAAATATTTATTGAGCACCTGCTATATGCCAGGCTTGGTGCCTATAATGGTGAATACAAAGTGCAGTCTCTGATCTGAAGATCAGATCATCTCAGTCTGTGGAAGGCAAGAAAGAAGCCATCAAACCATGGTGAAGTAAGTTTATGAGAATGATTAGCACAGGGTGCCCCAGGAATGTCCGCCTCAGAGGCTTTGAGAGTCTTGGGCACACAGTCTCTTCCCAAAAGAGAATTCTCTGCAAAAACATCCTATATTTTAAAATGGGGGTAAGAAGTCCACCGAAGTCCTAATTCTAAGTGCAGACTGATGACTTCAATGCTTTCCTCGAAATTTCAAATATTAAATTCTTTGAGGAATTCTTTGAGGACATATATTTCTTCTTTTCTGTCCCTACTGTGCTGTTCCCTATACCAAAGCATAGTCTCTCTAAGGTATAGTAGATTCTCATTATTCACTGATCCCCTATTTGTGAATTCACCTATTTGCTAAAATTTATTTGTAACCTCAAAGTCAATACTCTTCAGCACTTTTATGCTCATTCACAAACATGCACAGAGGGGTGAACATTTTAGGTGCCAAAGAGCATGTTCCCAGACTTCTTGCTTCAGCTCTCAGACTGTAAAAAAAGGTGTCCTTTTCACGGTCTAGTGAGTGCCACATTGTTTGCATTTTGGGCTTTTTGATGATAATTTCACTGTTTAAAATGTTTCTTGAACTTACTGTCAAATTACTTTCTAGCATTTTTTTTTAAGAATTATTTATTTATTTGAGAGAGAGAGAGAGAGAGAGAGAGCAAGCATGGGGTGTGAAGGGCAGAAGAGGGAGAGAATCCCAAGCAGACTCCATGCTGAGCGTGGAGTATGATGCAGGGCTTGATTTCACAACCCTGAGATTGAGACCTGATCTGAAACCAAGAGTCGGATGTTCAACCAACTGAGCCACCCAGGCATCCCTTTAGTATTCTTCAGTGCTGGAAGGCTCTAATGTGTCTTATGAAAGAATTTGTTTTAGATAAGCTTTGTTCAGGCTTGAGTTACCATGCTGTTGGCCATGAGGGTCACTGTTAATGAATCAACAATATATAAGGTGCCTGCAAACAGAAACACAGACAGAACAAGGTACATGTTGTTTGATGAAAATGTTGGGACCAGAGGCCCACAGAAACCTAACCCTGTATTTCCCCTAGGAGCAAGGGTGAGTTTGCACAAAGTGAGGGTTTGTAGCAACTTTATAGAACATAACTACTGCGAATGATGAAAATCGACCATAATTCACAGGGGAAGGACAGCCATTTCAGGGTGGAATGGTGAAGAGAAGGGGGGCAAGAACAGAGAAGGTTTCCTACAAAAAGGTAATCTACATGCAAGCATTCTTAAGGCCCATGAGATCAATCCAAGAGAGAAAAGTGGGATGGTTTTGGTGACATGGGAACCAGAGAATATAGTACAAGGCCAACAGCACTATTAGGTCCATGGCTATATCCTTGGACCGCAGGACAAATGGACAAAATTCCACAAGGATTAAACACAAACGACCCTTGAATGACACCGCTTTGAACTGTGCAGGCCCACGGCCATGCAGATTTTTCTTTTTTTTTTTTTAAGATTGTATTTATTTATTTCACAGAGGGAGAGAGATCACAAGGAGGCCGAGAGGCAGGCAGACAGAGAGAGGGGGAAGCAGGCTCCCCGCTGAGCAGGGAGCCTGATGCGGGCCTCGATCCCAGGACCCTGAGATCATGACCTGAGCCGAAGGCAGAGGCATTAACCCACTGAGCCACCCAGGCGCCCCAGATTTTTCTTAGTAAAGATTTTTTTCTTAATAAATATCATAGAGGCCTGTAAGGATATTTTCGCTTATCATTTTCTTAGTAACATTTTCTTTTCTCTAGCTTACTTTATTGTAAGAATACAGTGTATGTAACATACAACAGAGTTTTATGGTACAGAGAAGCTGTACCATATATAACATACAAAATATGTTTAATTGACTGCTTATGTTAGGAATAAGGCTTCTGGTCAACAGTAGGCTATTAGTAGTTAAGTTTTGGTAGAGTCAAAAGTTGTATCTCAATTTTTGACTACATGGAGATGAAGGCAAGGGGCCAGGGGGGAAGGTTCCACACTCCTACCCCCCCATGTTGTTCAAAGGTCAACTGTACTCTATCTTGGAATGTGGCAGGAAAACAGAGATGCACATAAGATCATCGATTTACAAGGGAGCTTGACTCTCATACTCAAAGTCAGAAATGTCCATGGTTTTGGATGCTCCTTTTTTCCCCTCACTAAATCTTCCAGGACAGGGGCACGTAGGTGGCTCAGTCAGTTAAGCGTCTGACTCTTGATTTCAGCTCAGGTCATGTACTCAGGGTCCTCGGACCAAGCCCTGAGTTGGGTTCCACGCTCAGCAGGGAGTCTGCTTGAGGACTTCTTTCCTTCCCCCTCCACCCCTCCCTGCACCTCTCTTCCTAAAATAAACAAATAAATGTTTAAAAATGAAATCTTCCAGGACAGTCATTCTTTTAAAGGCATAGTGAGCCTCGCAGTGAGAGAGAGTCAGGTGCTGCAAGCTTCTCTGCACCATAAAAACAGACTTCTCCTAATTCCCATCCAGGCCCCTCTAGGATCTGCTTGATCCATGGCTTAACACATACACACACCTCTACTGGGTGCAACCACCTCTCACATGTATGGAATCAATGTAAAAGTCTGCTAAGACTTAGGGTATTCAACAACTGCCTTCAGAAGCCTTGGAACTGAAAGCCATTCCTGATAAGAGTGCTGACAAGTATTAAACTACAGAAAAATCAAAACTGGGAAAGGCTGGTTTTCTTGATGCTTGCTTATGCTACCTCAACAACTACTTGAATGAAAGTGAAAAGCCTCTATCAGAACATCCTGAAATGACGGTCCCTAGCCTATTCAAGGGGAATTTAGAACTATTTTTAATAAAGGCAACTGATAATAATGACTAATACTTAATTTCTCTCCTTAATAAAACCTTGGTACTCCAAGGGTAATCCCTGGACCAGCAGAACAGCAGTATCCAGCACTGGTTACAAGAACAGGGTCTCAGGCCCCACCACGGACCTCTTCATCAGAATCTGCATTTTAACAAGATCCACAGGGGATGAGCACTATTCCAGAGGGTTGTGACTGTGTCAAAGTGATGATTATTATCACTACCTTATACTTCTTTGTGTAAAATATTGCTGAATCAATCCAATCAAACACCTAAAAGGGATGGGAGTAGTGTGAAATTGTCTTATTCCTGAGTCAGCTCTGGAGGGCTAAGCATTTGCTATCATTTCACACATTCTGGAAAAGGCAGCCTGACTATGAGCCAGGCCTCTGTCACCCAAAGCACAAATATAACCTCCAAACCACATTCATTCACCAATGCTGATTCCAGGTAAAACAGTGCAAGGAGCCCCACTCTGATGGTCCTTTTGGCTCAGGAGTCATCACCCATGGCCTCTCTTGATGGTAAAGCTCATTCTCAGAAACATTTTCTTTCTCAATCTGCTTTTCTCATTCATTCATTCATTCATTATTCATGGAAAGTACTAATGTGCCCAAGCACTAAAAACAGACAAGAATCCTTGTGCTCATGGAACTTACACTCTTTCATAGGAAAAGACAGACAAAGTAGGTAAAATACAGAATGTGCCAGAGAGTGTAAATGCCATGGAAAAGAACAGCTAAAAAAGGTGGCCCAGGAGTGCTAGGGGCAGGGGATGTTCAATTTTTATGAGTGCTTCAGGAAGGCCTCACTGAAAGGTGAAAAAAGGGATCAAATATATTTGAACAGCCTGAACCCTGGGACCTAGCTTTATTCTTGCTTTTTACCTAATTCATTTCTTCTGGGTTTGAATCTCTGCTATTAAGCTCACAACACTCATTACACCTACCCCCTGCCCCTAGCCCTGAAAGCCCCCTGAATAACAAGTGCCACTGTGGCTATTTCTAATCTCCACATCATGTATGCATGCCTCAGCTACTCCTTCTCCTACCGTTATCCACCTGAGCCTGAGACCCAACCTACGCTGTCCCACGCTCAGAGGAAATAACAACAGGTCACCTTCACCTTGTTTCTAAAAAGAAGACCCAGGGGCATAGCGAAAAAGAAGAAAAATTCTGGCTTGGCCAAAATTTGTAACACTTACAAATTTAAACTAGATGTAACTATATGACAGCTCAGAAACCTGTCATTCTAGAGCTAACTTCTCTCATCTAAGAAAATGTAAAAGATGCCACAGGAAGGCCTCCTGTTCGGCCACCAGGGCAACGAGGAGTACAGATTCCAACATTTCAGCCCCTGCTATGTACGGGTGGCAGGGATGACGTTAAAGGCACAATTCACATTCTCCTGTAAGGACCAAGCAAGCCACTTTGTTGAAATCTCCACAGTCTCCGATGGGAAGATATCCGGGAGATAAAAGAGTCCATTAAAAATGCCAAAAAAAAAAAAAGAGTCCAGGGCTGTGCAAGCTAGCTTTACGTAATGGCGGAAGAGCTCTCTATCTGCGCTGTCCAACATGAGAGCCACTAGCCACGTGTGGCTACTGAGCACTTGAAATGTTGCCAGTGTGACTGACAAACTGGATCTCCAATTTTATTTAATTTTAATTAATTAAATTAAAATAGCCTCATGTGACTATGAGCACAAAATTGGACCACACAGATCTAATCTAAAACCCTAATTTTCTTTGACAAAGAAAGGCCCAGACATAGCTCAGGCCACAGGGCTGACCACAGCCTGGAGTACTAATATTCCATACTGGCACCAGGCTAGAGGGTTTTCAAATGGCTTGCAGATACAGGAGTCTATCCGATCCTCTCCTCAGCCACATGAGCTGAACAGGTCTGTACAACTGTCCCTATTTTCACTGGTGCTCAAAAGCGAACACATGCCTCATGACAGAGGGTTAACCGCAGGGAATGCCAGAGCCTCTGCCGTGCAGACCCAGTAGGTCCTGGCTCACACTGAAGCAGTGATACCATCTGGGTAATTAGAGCTTATTTATGACATGAAACAAGATGCTAGAAGAGGACACTTGCCAGTAAAACCACTGGAGAATCTTTCCTATGGCATGGGATCCAATTCTTGTCAAAACAGTTAGGCAAATTAAATCTCCTGGGGTAGTTTTATCGGGACGGGAACTGTAATTTGTTCCACATTTTAAGGTGGTAGCCATGATTCTCAAAAATTAGGACTCAGGGCGCCTGGGTGGCTCAGTGGGTTAAAGCCGCTGCCTTCGGCTCAGGTCATGATCCCAGGGTCCTGGGATCGAGGCCCACATCGGGCTCTCTGCTCAGCAGGGAGCCTGCTTCCTCCTCTCTCCTCTCTCTCTGCCTGCCTCTCTGCCTACTTGTAATCTCTCTCTCTGTGTCAAATGAATAAATAAAATCTTAAAAAAAAAAATTAGGACTCAACTAGTTTGCTGGCCAGCTCTTTAAAAAGCCTGTGTTCACTTTGTCATCAAGACATATAAGTAAAAAGTCTTCTATAATTAGAACTGAAGAGTTGCCAGAAAGTCCCAATCAGACCCAAATTATTACCTAGAAAAATTACTGATTACTAAAAATAAAATGAAAAAGTGGCTCAAAGATATTATTTGACTCAATATAGGGATACAGAGAACTTAAACCTCCAGTTAGACAGTTGTTAGAACCAAACCTGTTGGCTGAACAGCACTGCATGTTCCTACACGAACTGGTTGCAGAAGCCTAATTATAGTTTGATTCAAATGATGTTATCAAATGCTCCCCGCACGGGGTGATACAGAACTGTTTCTCTCCTTCCATTCCCTCTCAGGGCAGCTGCGCCAGTTTTTCTTGGAGCCACCCCCTTCCACAGAGACAAATCCCGCCCCACCATGAGAGGTTTACAGAGAAGCAGGGACTGCTGTCGTCGGGAGCCCCAGACGCTGAGCTTTGATCCCAGCTGCAGGTCCCACCTGCTGAAAAAGGCCGCTCTTCATCGCCCTGCTCAAAAACACCAGAAATCAGCAGAGCTAAGCTTACAGGGAAAACATTACACAAAGCGCTGACCCTGCTGCAGGCAGCGAAGAGCTGCCTCGGCTTGGCTTTGATTTTCTGGAGCTGGAGCCCGAGGGGAGAGACAGTCTGACTTTCTTCTTTCCCGGTGCTCCCGATGGCAAGGTGCATTCATGCGGAGCCCCGAGGGATGCCAAGTGCAGAAGAAAGGCAAGTAAATAAATAAGCAAAACAAGAACACAGGCTAAACCGCGGCAAGGGTCAGTATGAGCGGCCAGGAAGAAAGATCATATCCCTGGTTAGAAGCAATTCGGTTTTACTGTTTTTTGCAAAACCACACAGAGCCCTGAGCTCTGGCTGTGATCTCCGTCGTCTGCCGTGGTCCTGCTGAGTGAGGTGACTGAGCACGTGCCACAAGCCTTCCTTACGCATTCCTATTGCTCCGCGGGTGTCGGCAGAAGAAAACAGCTGGGTGGCCGTCCATGGGCGGAATAGGCACTGGACACAGAGCGCTGCGTGACCGGCAGTTTTCTCCTGGACGTGCATACACACCATTCTCTCCTTTCTAAGCCGCCAATTTGCTGCTTCATGGTCACCCACATTTTGCCTTAAAAACAGGGCTCAAAATGAACCATACAGTGTGTCTAGAGGCCTGTGGCAGCTTCCGGAACGGACCGCACTCTAACGTGGTCACCCAGGCGCCCCGGCTCCCGAGCACCGGCATCAGCGGGCACCTGGCGAGCCCCAGCAGTGAAGCGGGGCACGAGCATAAGCACGGGTCCTGCTCGTACGAGCTCGCGATGTGGCAGGAGGCAAGCGCAACGAACTTCTGATCCAGTATGAGACCCCTCGTCGGTTCCGCCGAGGTCACCAGTTCTGCGGCTCTCACAGCCATGCAGATGGGAATCTAGGGGGGCAGGGCGGGGGTCTGCGCCACGACAGAGAGCACTTTTCCCACATAATGGAGGCAGGTGGCCTCGGCTCCAGCCAATTGTTACCATGTGGGGATGTGGGCTCGGCAACCGCCAGAACTTCCGGTATTTCCAGAGCAGCTGTAAATCCAGACTTCTACATCAAATCCTCCAATTTTTAAGTGCTGACAACCAATTCAAAGTTTTTAAAAACTCACTGAGAGCCACATGTGACCCAAGGGCCACTGGGGTGAACGTTCCCATTCTGCAGAATTATTCTCTAATATATTTTGTACACCCCACCGGTACCGGCCACACCAGTGTGACCAGTTTCTCTCTGCTCCCACACTCAGCACATTACAGTGACTGTGGGGATCTGCCTCCAGTTGGGTCCCTGCCTAGTGCACCCCTTCCTTTCTCTCTGTGCCCCCGCCACACTCCACTCAACTATCCTTACTTCCCAGCGTAATACTCTACGCCCTGAGCCTCAAAAGACCACACCAAGTCCCCCATCCCTGAATCCTGATCTTTCTTTTGAGCCTACTGCTGGCAACAGAACTTTGTCAACAGCATATGCACCGTTATGGGGGGGTAGGGTGGTGTCAACAGCATATGCACCATTATGGGGAGGGTAGGGTGGTGTCACCCGCTCTGGAAGATGACAGGGAACTGACTGACCACAGCAAGATGGCCAGGAGCCCAGGCTCTGAAGACAAACAGGCCCAGGTTATCTCATCTCTCTGAGCCTCAGTTTCCATCTATGTAACCTGGGGCTATCATAAAATGGGGACATAGCCCAAATTCACATGGCACTGTGAAATGAAGAGAGATGATGACTGTGAAGCACTAGGCTTTATATAATAGTCAGCTACTACTATTACACACTGATTGCCCAATCCAGCCCGTGTTACTGGTAAGCAAGCATTGCATCACCGGCACTTGGTTTACAAACCATTCACAGACTACTTTCTCTGTGTTAACATGCTCTGATCACATTGCACGAGTCTCCTCATCTGACTCACGCCACTCTATGAAGAGCTGAAGCAGACACAGTTTAAATGAGCTGTCCAAGACCATACAGGCAGAGCAGAGAGGTAAAGTCAGCCAGCTGGCTCCCATACTCTTAACCATGATACTCTATGGTCTCTCTACATTTCTAATGGCCAGGGACAACTCTGTGACCTCAACCTTCTCCAATTAAAAGCAGGATTTGGTGGGCGCCTGGGTGGCTCAGTGGGTTAATGCCTCTGCCTTCGGCTCAGGTCATGGTCTCAGGGTCCTGGGATTGAGGCCCGCATCCGGCTCCCTGCTCGGCGGGAAGCCTGCTTCCTCCTCTCTCTCTGCCTGCCTCTCTGCCTACTTGTAATCTCCCTCTCCCTCTGTGTCAAATAAATAAATAAATAAAATCTTAAAAAAAAAAAAATAAATTAAATAAAAGCAGGATTTGGCTTTGTGGACTGTGGCTTAAGATGATCAGGGCCTGGCTTGGACCAGACTGTATCTGAGAAGTTCCAAGGAGTTCTGCTTTTCTGTCCATCTGACTAAGGGGTGTCGGTCTGTTCAATAAACTGAGAAAGAAGAGAAGAGAAAAATTCCCAGGAAGAACGATCAATTGACAGCTGTTATTGTGGAAGGCAAAACCTGGAACACTGATTACTAGAAAAGACAGTTTGCTGATCACAGAAGAAATACCTAGTGATGGAATGAGAATGAGGTTTCTCCACTTTAACATCCACAGAGAAGACAGGAAAGAGACAAGTATATCCTGCTTAACTTCTAAAAGGTGAAAAAGGAAAGTGATGAATCCAAATCCATGAACAGCAGGCAGTGAAGAGGTAAAATGGCAGGCTCAGGAGCTGGCACGGATGCATGAGAACAGACGCCAATCCCCCGACTGGCCTGAGCCTGGGAACCGCATACAGAGAAGAAGTCTGGGTTTCGGGACGGCATATCACGATCTCCGGTGGCTTCTTTATGGACAGAACACAGAACACGGGGCGGATGATTATAAAGCTGACTGGATTCACATCTGTCCTTAAGAGGGGAGATCAATTTCAAGCTGAAGTAAAGTATCTGGTGGAAGAGCACAGAGTAGTGATGACAGACTTCCTCGTTGAGCATTTCATTCACTGTCATAGGTGAAAGCAGAGAATGTTCGTTCTAATTCCTTGAAGGCAGAAGCCTTATCTAACATTTCTTCAATCCCCCAGGGCCTTGCCTGGTGCGTGGCACACAGTTAAGTGCTCCAAAAAGGATTACTGAAGGGATTTCAAGAGTCAAGTTTACAAACAGTGTTACAGCAGATGGCGGCTCTCAATTCCAAAAAAGTCTTAACAGGTGGATGGAATAAACCAAATCCAAAAAGGTGTAAATAAACAAGGGCAAACACAAAGTTCTTCAACCGCTAAGAAGCAGAATTACAGTTGAACAACAATGTCTGCAGCTAAAATGTTAAGGGTTTTGGCTAATGGCAAACTAAGAATAGTGTGTTGAGGTTCCCAGCGATGAAGAGATGAGCTCCCAGACTACATGAACACAGTAACGTTCACAAAAAAAACCCCAAAAACAACAGCCCAAAGGCTCCTCTCTACTTTCTGGCCAAACATGAAATATTCTGTTTAGCCTGAAGGATACTTAAAAAGGACACTGACTAAAAAAGGGGGGTGAGGGCAATACTGAAAAATAGTTTGCCTAAAAAGAGACCAGGAAGGCCAAAGATTTGAAAAGCATGGACCTATAAGAGTAACTTCGAGACAAAAAAGGTTGATCTGGAAGCCTTACAAGGGATAGAGTAGTGATGCAGCTATCTTCAGATAGCTGAAGACACATTTGAAGAGAGAATGGGACTTACTCTATATGGGTTCAGAATTAAAACTAACGTGATGGAAGTAGATGTCAGTCCAACTAAAAGGAGGACTTTTAACCCATCTAAGGTGCTTCAGAATAGAATGGGCTGCCTCACTCATTAGCGGGTTTCTAGGCACTGGAGCTCTTTGTAAGGAGACTAAGCAATCACACAGTGGCAACAGCACAGGGGAACTGATCCACAAATAAAGCCCTGCAAATGAGAAGACTGTGCCAGGAATTCCAATTCTATAAGTGACAGAATTAAAGATGATCATCACCAAGAAAAGCCTTCCAGTGGAGAGATGACTTTGTTGGGGTCAGGAGAAAAAGGTTTGGGCAAAATGTAATATTTCTGATAGAGAAAACAGAATACACAAAGGCAAGGAAAAGCTAATGTTTACGGCAAACTTGGGAAATGGTGAGCTTACCTGTTTGGGAGGAGAGAGACAGGGAGCCCAGTCAGCAAGAGTAAGGGATGAAGCAGAAAAGATGAAGAAAAGGATATAAAGCTGGGGCTCTGAACCCAGTTCAGGCACTCAGGCTTTTCTCCTGTTGGCAAGGGGGAAACCACTGAGAACTTCTGAGGACAGCCATGATCAAAATGGCATTTCATACAAATCAAAACCACAGCGAGATACCACCTTACACCAGTCAGAATGGCTAAAATCAACAAGTCAGGAAATGACAGATGTTGGCGAGGTTGCGGAGAAAGGGGAACCCTCCTACACTGTTGGTGGGAATGCAAGCTGGTGCAGCCACTCTGGAAAACAGTATGGAGATTCCTCAAAAAGTTGAAAATGGAGCTACCCTACGACCCAGCAATCGCACTACTGGGTATTTATCCTAAAGACACAAAGGTAGTG
>LNAC01000569.1:134645-153452 GCA_002007465.1 Ailurus styani | reverse complement strand
AAAAAAAAAAAAAAAAAAAAAAAAAAAAAAGGCATTTCAGAATGACCAGACTGGCATTACTGCAGGAAAAAACAAAAGGGGGAATGAAATTCTGGTGGCAAGGAGAACATACAGAACACTCCGGCAACAATGAGAAAATACAGGCCTGCATTAAAGGAAAGGAAGCAAAACCAAAACGAGGAATTTAAACGAAAGACACTATACAGAAGAATAAAAAGGACTTTGTGACTGATTCAGTGTGGAGTGGGGAGTCAAAGTGTCAAAGACAGACACACTTGAATCAGGGAACCCAGACATGTCAATGTGCCTAACAATAAGACCAAAACCCCCAAAACATCTGAAGTCACAAAAGGTTCCCAAATTACTGATTCATCACAGACTTACGTCAGATGCTGAGAGTATATTTTTCACATACAAAAAATGCAAGATTTCATAATTATCTCTGAATCTGAAACTAGTCACCAAAAGTTTATTGAAGCATGTCTAGGAAAATTAACTCCTCCAAGGACCAAAAGGAGATAGGCCAGGCATATACTAACCAAAAGAAAGCTGAGATCTCCATATTAATATTAGACAAAATAAACAAACACAAAAAAATTAAGTAATAAAGAAGGCCACTACATAATAAACATTTCGACTTGCCAGGGAGATTATAACAAATTTCAACAAATTTCAAAAGAATGGTAAAACTCTGACAGAAATACAAGGATGTTAGAAATCAGTAACAAAGATATCACTATAAAAAACCCATACACGTGGAAAGGAGAAACACACTTCTCCACCTTTCATGAGTAAAATCAGAAAATATCTGCAATGGAAAAATAATGAAAATTCAGTTTATTTCAAAACTTGTGAGATGCACACAAAGCAGACACCTGTAGGAAAATGTATAGGCTTAAATGAAGGCTCAAAGTTAAGGAATTAAGCATCCAGATAAGAAGTCAGAGAGGGAAAAAAGCCTAATAAACGCCCCAAAATAGGAGGAATAAAATGATATAGATACAAGCAAAAAGTAATGCAAAAAACAAACAAAACTAGAATATCAAAAGAGCAAATATTGGTTCTTTGATAAACTAATCAAACACACTCTCTTGCAAGATGAATAATAAAGAGTGAAAACACAAATGTTACAATAAGACAATAAAACACAATAATACAATTATTACAATACAATGTACACAGATACTATAGAGAAAGCAGGTGAGAGAAAGAATAAGAATACCTATAAGTCAGATAGTTTTCAAAATTTAGATAAAGTGGTCAAATTTCTAGAAAAACATAACCTATCAAAACCAACTCAAAAAGAAACAGAGAACCAGAACAGTTCTAAAAAAAAAAAAAATTGGAAAATCTGACTGAATGGTTAGAAATTCTCTCAAAAAGAAAAAAAGTCAAGATGGCTTTTTTTGGTGAATTTTTACAGAAATTATCTCAGAGAACAAAAAAGCAGAGTATAAGAGTGGAAAATTATGAGCCTAATTTCTTTCTCTTCCTTCCATCCTCTTCCTTCCTCTCTCAGCCCTCCTTCTCTTTCCATCCCTATGTTTCTTGGTGTGCACAATACACAAACACAGTCAGCAAATCAAATCCAGAATCATATTTAAATAATACATCACAATCAAGATGGGTTTATCCCAGGAATGCAAGGCCTAAGTTAGAAATTTTATAAATGCCATCCATTACATTGACAAATTAAAGAAGAAAAACCTTAAGATGCATCTCAAAAGAGAGGGAAAATATGCAATGAAAGTCAATGACCATTTAGGATCAAAAACCCTTCGGAAACTAAGAATAATGGGAACGTTCCTTAACTTGAAAAAGGCTATTTACAAAAGCCTGCAGCAAACATCAAAAGCATTTTCTTAAAGACAAAGAACAAGATAGGAAAGTACATTACCACCATTACCAATTCAGCATTGTGCTGGAGGGTGTGGTCAGTGCTATAAGATGAAGAATAAAGAAAAAGAAAGAACATAAAGATTGGAAAAGAAGGGGTGCCTGGGTGGCTCAGTTGGTTAGGTGTCTGCCTTTGGCTCAGGTCATGATCCCTGGGTCCTGGGATCGAGTCCCACAATGGGCTCCCTGCTCCACAGGGAGCGTGCTTCTCCCTCTCCTTCTGTCTCTGATGAATAGATATATAAAATCTTAAAAAAAAAATAAAGATTGGAGAAGAGGAAACCAAACTGTCATCATGGGCACTGCTATTGCCTATATAGAAAACTGCAGAGAACCTATACATAATAGTTAATAGCAGAGGTTAGCGAGGTAGCAGGATAAAGAAATCAATATAAAAATGTGAAATTAACATTTCTATATGCCTTAAAAAATTTGAAAGTCATTTAAAAATTATCATGTACGATAGCAACAGAAAATCTAAAGCAATAATCCCAAAGATGTACAAAGATTTTAAGGAAAATGTGACAACATTTTACTGAAAGACACCAAAGACAACTTAAATACAGAGTCATGCCATGTTATAGAAGAAGACTCAATGTTTTGGTCTCCCCAAAGAGATTAACAGATTCAAAGCAATTCCAATCAAAATGTTTTTCATGGAACTTGACAAGCTGACTCTAAGACATAAAGACACAATAATTAAGAATGTATGGTATCTGCACATGACAGATAAGTCAAACAGTGGAACTGAACAGACAACACAGAAACAGATCCACGTATATATGTAAACTTGATGTACGGCAGAGCACTGCAGGATGCATGAAGCAAGGATGGACTATTTAATAAATGAAGCTGGGGTAAGGTGATCCATATGAGAAAAAATGAAACAGGATCCTGTCTCATAAAATATGCCAAATCAGTTCCAGGTGGACTAAAGACTTAGAAGCTAGATGCAAAAGAATAAAAATTTCAGAAGATTCTGTATGCGAATATCTTTATGACATCCACATCATAAAAAGTTTCTTAAATGAGAAACAAAAAGCCTGCCTCTAAAGGAACATACTGATAAATTCTACAACATTAAAATTAAAAACTTCTGTTTATGAAGACACTACAAGGAACCTAAAAGATAAACTACAAACTAGGAGAAAATGTTTGCAACATATTTAACCAATAAACGACTAGTATCCAGAATACCAGAAGAATCCTAAAAATCAAGAAGAGAAAGAGAGCACTAATGAGCAAGAGGTAACACCACAGACAGACGTCTCACAGAAGAGGGAACACGAAAGGCTCATAAATACATGAAAAGATGCTCAGCTTCACTAGTTATCAAAAAAGAAAGAAAGAAAGAAAGAAAGAAAATGGAAATGACAAAAGGAACTCTTTCAACACCCTTACAGACTGCCAAATCTTAAAGTGTGAACAAGTATTGGCATTAAGGTTGAACTAGGGAAGTTCTTATACACTGCTGAGGGAGGGGGGTGAATAAATTGAAATAAATTGGTACTACCACTTGGAAAACAGTTTGACATCACCCAGTCAAGTCTCACTTACAACCATCCCCTAAATCCTAGTAATTCCATTCCCAGGTACAGAGCTTACTAAAAAAGTATACGCAAGTGCACCGCAAAGAACTCACAAAGATGCTCAGAGCAGTGTTTTCCTAACAACCCAAATGGGAAGAAATGATTCACCAAAAAACAATCTAGAGAATAGATAAACTGTAAGGTATCCAGACAAGGAAAAAGTACACAGTAGGAAAAAAAAATTAACTACACCACTGTGCATCATCGCGGATAAAAAAAAAGAAAAAACCGTTACATCAAACAGGCAAGTAAAAGAAAAACACACACATAGTAGGATTCCATTTACATAGCTAAGAAGCAGACAAAACTAAAACTAAACTGGGGTATACCCTGAGATGGTAAAACCTTAAGGAAAAGCAAGGTAATGATTAACACAAAATTCAGGGTTACCAGAGGTGGGGGTAAACATAATTGTGATTGGTCCCACAGGAAGCCTCTGTGCAACTGGTCAGGTCATCTATTTCTTTTCTTTACTTTTTGCTTGTAAGCTTATTTATTTTAGGGGTACCTGGGTGGCTCAGTCGGTTAAGTGTCTTCCTTCAGCTCAGGTCATGATCCCAGGGTCCTGGGATGGAGCCCCACACTGGGCTTCCTGCTCATCGAAGAGCCTGCTTCTCCCTCTCCCTCTGCTTCTCCCCCTGCTTGTGCTCTCCCTGTGTCAAGTAAATAAATAAATAGCTTATTTTTTTAGTAATCTCTACACCCAACATGGGATTGAACTCACAACCTCGAGATCAAGAGTTGCATGCTTCTTTGACTGAGGCGGCCAGGCGCCCCCCGTAATCTATTTCTTCAGGTTGGTGGTGGGTACATGCATGTTCAGTTTCTTATTATTCTTTAGAGTGTACATATATATTTTATGTATTCTTGTATTACTTTGTATATCATCAGAAAATATTTAAAGAAAATAACAAAACTCTACAAACACACAAAAAGATACACAAAAGGAAACCTTCGACAGATACCTGAGCCCAACGGTTCCTTTAAATAATAAAGGAGGGTGCCTGGGTGGCTCAGTGGGTTAAAGCCTCTGCCTTCAGCTCAGGTCATGATCTCAGGGTCCTGGGATCGAGCCCCACATCGGGCTCCCTGCTCAGAGGGGAGCCTGCTTCCTCCTCTCTCTCTGCCTGCCTCTCTGCCTACTTGTAGTCTCTCTCTCTCTCTGTCAAATAAATAAATAAAATCTTAAAAAAAAAAAAGTAAATAATAAAGGAAACAGTATCAGAGACAAAAAAAAATCTAACCTTTACCCTGAATTTTAGGAACTAAAGTACAGATCACCCACAAAGAGGCTAAATTCTGTACACAGAAGAATCTAAGAAAAGCCAACAGCCTGAGAATTACTTTATGCTAATTAGGGCTCTTTATCCCTGCAGCTGTGCAGGCCATAAACCCAGGCATCACGCTCCCCATTGTCCTCTCCCTCTCTCGCTAGAATCCTTCTAGTTCCTCATGCTACCTCCCCGGTCAGGCTACACTCAGGACCCAAACAATTCACACTACTACCCCAGGCATCTTCCCCCACCATATGCCCCACCTCCCTCTCTGGCTGCCCACTGCTCCAAGGAGAAAAATTACACTTCCGAACACTATCTAGAAGGGACCGTACAGTCTGGGCCGTGACCTCTCCTACCCCACCTCCCACACACGCACCTTTCTTTGTTTCAGCCACCATCTTTTCTTTTGCGGCACTTTCCAAGGTTTTGATTTCACTTTTTGCACCAGTGATTATTTGATTAACAATTCTCTTCCCTTAGACTGTAAGTTCCTCGAGGGTGGTGGGGGCCATGTCTGGTTTTTGCTTACCATCCTAGGGTCAGAACCTTGGCAAGGAAAGTGGCACATAGGAGGACCTCATAACAATGTGTTGAATGAATGAATGGATGGAAGAATAGCTACTCAGGCCTAAAGCAGTCACAACCCCCCTAGCCAGCACTGTAGGATAACAGGTTCCCAAAAGATATGAAACAAAGTAGATTCGTGGCCTCATCTCTCACTCCCAAGCCTCAAGGGGAGAGCCCATCTTAGACTGGTAGAGGATCCTTGAAAAAATATGATGGTGGAACAATGTTACACTACCCTACAAAGATGATGAGAAGATCCGGGTAGCTTTCATTTAAAAACAAAAAGAAAATGTTCTCTTATAAACCTGGAGCAAGGCTGGACCTTTCTGATAAAAAGGTAAGATAAACTCAGTATTTATCTTCTGAACATTTCAGATTTGGAATTTCACCTGAAATCATGGATTATAATAAAGCTTCTGAAACATAAGTATGTGTAGTGCTGCTGTTGTTCAGACTACAAGCTTTGCAACTTCTTCAGTTTTTAAAGCTCGGTTTTTATAATTAATCCACTATTTAACAGAGTGGAGAGCCTTTGCCAATAGTTCTATTCAGATGGCTTTAGCTTACACAGCTCATAAATGAAATCCTTTTAACTGCTGTGTCCATAAAACAAGAATATAGGACATATGCTGACAACTGTAATTTTAAACATCAAGTAGAAAATGAAGCAATTTCTCCCAGTAAGAACTAAACCCTTGTTTTCCTGAATCATTAGGATACTCTAAGGATAGAAATAAAATCTATATTGGCTGGTAAGCTTACTTGGAATGGCACGAAGGTACTTAATACTACACGTGCAAAGGTGTTTTATTCTTTGCTCCAAAGAATATCTCTGGGTTCTAGTAGGGTATCAAAAAATAACACCCCAAAAAATGAACTCTGGGTATGTATGTGGCCTGGGGTTATAGGCAAGAACAGGTCTGGAGAAAATAAGATGGTCAGAGCAGACATCACTTTTCACACTGCACTCCTGCCTTTTAAAGCATACAGAATTTTAGATCTGTGATGTAATATATCCACCGCAAGACTAACAAAAGTATAATTAAACAAAGAGCAAATATGTTAAAATAGAAGTATATTCTATTCCTTGACGTGTTCTTATAAGACTAAGAACACATGCACAGTAGACTTCTAATGGTGGTCTTTTTCCTGCTGCGTAATTTCATATAAATAAATGGCACACAGGAACACTGAGAGAAACTCCACATTTGAAAATAATGTCAAATTACCACTTGAGTTAATACAAAGTTCATATTTGAGAGATCTCAAACCAGCACTGATGGATTATCTAATTATTCTGTTTATTTCATGTCACTCAGGGCACGAGGGCTTTCTTTTTTCATTCCTTTATTTACTTGAGCCTTGCATGCAGACCACCACACTTGTTACTTTATTTAGTTCTTGCCTTTTTTTAGATTTATTCCAGAGATAGAGAAAGAACACACACACGCATGAGTGCCAAATAGCGGGAGGTAGAGAGGGAGAGAGAGAATGCTACACAGACTCCCTGCTGAACAGGGAGCCCAACACAGGGCTCAATTACACAACCCGTGAGACCATGACTTGAGCCAAAATCACGAGTCGGATGCTCAACCAACTGAGCCACCCAGATGCCCACACTTAATTTAGTTCTATAGTATTCTGTTACACTTGGTGAAAAAAAATATATATAGCAAGCATTTCTATCACCCCTGTAATTTCATAAAATGTGTATCTGGAAGAAAAAAAATACATGTTCACTAATAAGTATAAAATAGAAAAGGTGCCCATGAATCCCAAACAAAAGATAATTTTTACCAACGTGAATGAGCTTCCTTCTAGGATTTTTGCTCTGTGACTGTATGTTTTAGTGTGATTGCACCACTTCAGCTCATACAGCTTTATATATACACTGCTTTTTTCCATTGAGCTTTCCAGTTATGACTTTTCATGATAGTAGAACATCATTAACCCTCCTAGACAGTGGACTCCTTGAGGAAGAAATCTTGACCTTGATCTTTCCGCCAGCACAGAGTACAATGCTGGCCATAACAGGTGCTCAATAAATCTGGGGTTCAATCGGACTCTAACCTCATTTAAAACAAATGAGCCACAGAGAAGGGAAACATTTATAATTATAAATAATTATATTTAATAATTAAATAACTGATAATTATAAATAAGGTATTCATAATTAATGAAGACTTATAAATACTTCAGACAGATGTTTTCATCTACAAAACTCTGTTTTCACAGGTGTATCTCCCCATGAGAAAAAGGAATAAATTGAATGGCTATACCTGTTTCCTTCAGTCATGTCACAGATCACTCAATATGTCTCCTACTCATGTATGTAATTTAGGGATGACAGTCTGGGGAACATCTTGGAACTGACAGCTGAAATACCTTCTTTCTTCTTAACCAGCTTACACACTGTCTCCAGACTCGGGGACAACAGGTGGGTACAGATCCTGGGCTGGTAGAGATCCTCGAGCCTGACTCCTCAGGGAAGATGTATGGCATTCCCAACAACATACTCTGAGCCAATACTGCACACCAACAAACAGGTGGCATGCAGATCTAAACATCCATCCACCTGCCCATCCAAACACCCACATGCTCTCTCTTATGACCTCCAATTCATTTTGACTTCCAACCTAAAGTAAACAAGCATGAAGTTATAGGTTTCCTTCGTCATTTATCCCCATACCTGACATCTCTGTAAGTAAGAGCATATATCCTTGTTTTATGCTAGGATATGAAGACTAGAACACACACTGCGGGTCCTAGAAGAGACAGGTTTAGTATTGTGTAAAGAGAAGGTAAAGCTGGGGCGCCTGGGTGGCTCAGTGGGTTAAAGCCTCTGCCTTCGGCTCAGGTCATGATCTCAGGGTCCTGGGATCGAGCCCCACATCGGGCTCCCTGTTCAGCTGGGAGCCTGCTTCCTCCTCTCTCTCTGCCTGCCTCTCTGCCTACTAGTGATCTCTCTCTCTGTCAAATAAATAAAATCTTAAAAAAAAAGAGAGAAGGTAAAGCTGCTTCTTTTCATTGAAGCTTTTAACTGAATTAGAAAGGAAATTTTCAGTTCAATGACCATTTACTGAATGTCATTAATAAGTGGCATGTATATGGCTAAGGTGCTGGGGTACCAAGTTGAATATGACCTTTGCCCTTTAGAACATTCACAGTCCAGATTTCTCTGGATCCTCTGTCCTTGAGTCAGTAATTAACAACCAAAGTACAAAATCATTCCTTATGGAATCATATATCTTGAGAATAAACCTCTATCATTCCCCACTCCTAGACACATGATCATCTGTTTCAAATTTCATTCTTTTTTCCCCCCGCAAAATGATAGTTGGGTTTTTGTTCTTCACTGTTTTAAATTAACACAAGAATCCCCAAAGCAAAGGCTACACATAAGGCCCAGTTGTTTGTGCTCGGGGAAGTATGTGCTGCCATCCTGACAAAGGCTCTGTATTGAGAAGTTAGGCTTCCTTTTCTTCCCTATGCAAACAGAAGAGACAACCAAAGCAGGGAGTGAGCACTTCACAGCTGGCATAAACATCTCAAGCTCCAGCACGTGAGTTTCTATCCCTTCAGCTTAGTTTAAGCAGCTAGCACAGACAAACTAGAGTCCCTAAACTCCAACTCCCAACTGCCTAGGCAAGACACCCCTCCCCTGCCATCATTCAGAAGAAACTTATGTGCTTGTCCTTGGAAATAAAGGATGGTTGTTCCTCCAAACTTCTGATCAAGTATCCCATCACTAAAAAATGTTTGGCACCCATCAAACATGATTTTTGCCAGCAATCCATATGTTAAATATCAAGGACCTAAATTTCTTTCTTTTAAAATAAACAGATATGCCTACTGTAGTCTTCCTCCACTACAAAAAGATGGTTCTCTGTGCTCCATGGGGTAAGTGCAATTCACTTTGGAGGCCAATGCAATAAAAGATTTGGAGAATGAATGTATAAATCAAAATCACAATTTTACATTATAAAACTCTCCTGGAAAAGGAAGTAAGAGAAACGTAAAATAAAAACAGAAGGAGCACCTGAGTGGCTCAGTGGGTTAAGCCTCTGCATTTGGCTCAGGTCATAATGCTGGAGTCCCAGGATGGAGCTGCATCAGGCTCCCTACTCAGTGGGGAGCCTGCTTCTCCCTCTGCCACTCACCCCACTTACGCTCTCCCTCTCACTCTTTCTCTCAAATAAATAAAATCTTTAAAAAAATAAAATGAAAACAAAAAACATGATGTGTTTTATGACAGTACCAGTTAATCATTAAGTTTTAAGAAAAGCACAGAGCTTCCGTAAGGAAAAGACAATACAAACATTTAACAGCTAACATTTTCTTCAGTTTAAACCTTTCAAAAGGCCACACTAAGTAAAAACATTTAAAAATGAATCAGAAAGTTGTTGATATTCACCCATATAAAATACAGTCTGTCAAATTCTTTCAACATTCTGTTAGTACCTATTTTTTAAGATAAAAACCATTTCCTAGAATGCTGTTTAAATTGAGAATAGTAAGCGAATAATCACTGACTAAACTATCTAAAATAAATATCATGTATCACTTAAAATCTGGAACCATACCTCAAGTAGGCCTGTTCCCTACCCCAGCCCCGAAAATATACTCTGTAGCTCTATTTATTATTTTCCCAGCTTCTATTTATTCAGAAAAGTAGTCAGAGCAGGAAATGGGACAAGTCAAATGATCACAATCAATCTCATCACCTTCACAACATGCTGTGAGTGTAATTAATCCTCTATTTATTTAGGGGACTTCACACCCCTTACATTAAGGCAGCGACTCCCTGCTGGCTTCGGTGGAGATAATTATGTTATAACAAGGATTGGGTTTCAATCATAATAGGCAGAAGAAAAAGGAAATTGTACTTGAAGTTGACAGTTTTTTTAAAAAGCTTTCTTGTGACTCCATTCAAAGGACACTCTTGACAAAGCTCTCCTTAAACAGCACTTTCCAAGTGTGATAACCACACGTACCCACATTAATCAATGTAAGCCTCTTCTCTGAATGAGACATGAAGACGATCTGAGCACTGTGACAATTCTACATAAAGCAGAAAGTACTGGTTTACAAAACCAGACTAAATCAAGGCTACCCGAACTCACTTGATCCCGTGAGCATCCTCCAAAGTCCTCTGGTGGGTAAACAGGCCTCAGAATAAGGAGGCGAAGGGAAACACCAATCTGCTCACACAGTAGCTCATCATACACGGTATAAAGCCCTGGCTCCAGCAAGCCAAAACCAAAGATCTGAGAAGTCTGGAGCCAAGTACCTGGGACCAAAAATGAGTAAGGACAGAGACAAAACTAACACCGACACCCAATCGTGGCTCTAAAATGGACTTGATGCAAGCAAACCTCCTTGTACCATATAAGCTGTGCATTTTCCAGTTCAGGGCCTGTCTATTTCACCTCTGAAACCTTCCACCTTTTTTTTTTTTTTAACCAGAACTCACAGGTACACTTTCTCCTCTAATCTCTACCTTAAGAAAATTAATGGGAAAATATAAAGTCTTGCCAACTCTATATTTACACACCTGTTTTTTTGTTAAATATCATAATCATGATGCCCACAGCACATGTGCAAGTAAAAATGATATGTGAGTTACGTTTCCAAATTTCTAAAAATTCTCAAGTATGTCAAACTTTTTGTTTTCAAGGTCTGGATTCTTGATAATTCAAGTATCTGTACGTATCAAGTTCCTGAGGTAGCTCAGCATCTCAGTAATAGTTCACTACCCTTCAATACATTTTAAGCTCTTGGATAATCAAAATGTGCGAGACCCTGAACATTACTGATGTGAGTTCCAGTTCTTAGTAAAAACAAAATAAAACATGCTAACCTGGAATAGTAAAAACTGTTAGGTAAAAACTAGGAAAACCTAAATAAACTATGGACTTTCGTTTATAATAATGTATCAATAATGGCTCATTAATGGTGACAAATACACCTACCAATGTAAGATGTTAATCACAAGAGAATTGCATGTGAGTTACTTGGGAACTCTGTACCATGTTCATCATTTTTTTTAGAAATAATAAAACTATTCTAAAATAAAAAGCTTACCTTCAAAAAAACAGTAGGAGAGGGCGCCTGGGTGGCTCAGTGGGTTAAAGCCCCTGCCTTCGGCTCAGGTCATGATCCCAGGGTCCTGGGATCGAGGCCCACATCGAGCTCTCTGCTCAGCAGGGAGCCTGCTTCCTCCTCTCTCCTCTCTCTCTGCCTGCCTCTCTGCCTACTTGTAATCTCTCTCTCTGTGTCAAATGAATAAATAAAATCTTTAAAAAAAAACAAACAGTAGGAGAAAAGTTACAAATAAAACACAATAAGCCAAAAAAATAAAAACCACAATAAAAACCCCCCACAAACTTTTAACATTCAGATACAGAATTCTTTTGCTAGTTTTCTCAATACATAGTTACAGGGAGCATTCATATCTTTACAAAGAGTTATTTTAGCCTGAAATCTGTAGGAACATTCATAATCCTATGATTTATTGGCACATTTCTTGTAAGAGAAGTCTAATGAAGAGCAACAGTCCCCAGTGGGCACTGCTGAACTACTGGTGATAAGGTAAAGAACCATTAAGTAAATCCTTTCTATATGAAACCCCACGGAAGGGATACAAGTGAATGAATATTGGCATGCACTAATCTTTTCTTATGGAGATAAAACCCACTCCCATCCAGGATGAATTTGTGGATTTAATTAAAAATAAACAGTAAAACCAAAGAGCAACTTGACATGCCAGAATAAGCACCTTACCAAGAATGATTTCAATTCAAGAGAGGTTTAACTTGCTTGAAATTATGCACAATTGTTTCTTGAAATTTCTATATGCTAATCATTAGTAGCTAATGTAACACTCGAACGTTTCACCATTTATCGCAGAAGTAACTTCCCACCTAGCACTCTAGGTGGTTTTATCGTCTGGTACGCCTGAATTCAACAGAGCCCTGAAATCACCTTCAGTACCGTATCTTTACTCTGAGCATCAGTGCCATGAGGGACAGTAGCAGTGTCAGAGTTCTTCCTCAGCTATGGCTCAAAATAGCATCATGGAATTTCAGCGGGGTCCTCTTAAGGTGTCTGCATGCCCTACATGCCTCCTTCTCTGAGAATGCCACTCACTCATGACAGGGTGGGCCCCGGCACCATGTGTGTGCCACCTTAGAGAGCATCCCCACCCCATTCCCACTGTGACCAAGGCAAATGGACCAGGAAAAGACATGAACCCCTGGCCCAGTCAATCACATTCTTCCTTCCTGGGAATTACCAGCAAGGGACTTCGTAGTTTCTCTCTCCTGAAATCAGGTGCATGTGAACTCAGCTGCGCGACAGCCATTCTCCACATGCATCAAGAGAAAAGGGTGGCAGGGACTTGCGGGAAGGAGCAACATGAGGGACCACACGTCACCAGACAGTAAGCTGGCTGCTGCACTTCTTCAGGACTTGAGCTCATGAGGCCCAGCTGCCCTCCCCGCACCTGGCTTCCAGAAGATGACCTGTAGCCTCCTAATTAAACTCCTATTTTTTACTATAAAAGTCTGAGTGCATTTGTCTTGTGTAACCAAATGGAGAAATAAGGATTTCAGATGTGGTCCTCTAACCAAAACATCACGACCCTAAGCTAACCATGAACTCTCTTATTCATAATAAAGGGATACTACAGGATAGATAAAACTGATCTAAATGAAAAAAAGCCTCACATCTGTTCTCACCCCTCCAACACACCATGGCTACAACCAGGAAATCTGTTCATTATGCTGCTTACATATTTTATTCATCTACTCCTCTGCATGATGTTACTGTCCCAGTCTGGAACGCACCCATTCCTGATTATTATGAAATTCATATGTGTAACAGTACTATGCAACCAGATACCACTGTTTATGTTTTGCTATTAATTTATATCCCCTCTTTGTCCAAACTCTCTTCCACACATCTCTTCCAGCTGTGATCCAAATGTTCCTGACTACTTCTTCATGGATATTCCTTAGAGATCTCAAATTGACATTTCTAAAACTCATTTTCCCTCTGTTTTCTCTTCCAACCTACACCCTCTCTTCACTCTTGTTTAATTTCAGCAAGTACACCTCCAAATGGCCCCATTAAATGTGGATCTCTTCTTTGACGTTTCCCTTCTCACTCTCCCCGACATCCCGTCATTAGGAAGCTCTGGCCCATCCACCCCTCAAATCTGACCACAGTCTCCTCCCCTGCTCACTCCCCTGGCTCAGTCTGTGCCTTCTGCCCCCATCAACCACAAGCTGGTGAGACTTTCAGGGTTAAGTTTGAGCTCCACCACTCAATTCATTCCCTGTAAGGGAACCTGATGGCTCTTCACAGAATCTGAATCTCATCACAACACTCACCCAGATACTGCATGGCTTACCCTCTTCAGTTGCTCCATACTCTCCCACACAAAAAGCCAAGCATCTTTAAGTGGCCAAGGCTCCACAAGAACTCCGTGCCTCATTTCTTTCTTCCATCCATCCTGAGCTTTTGAGCTCCTTAAAAGAACCATATTCTTCTGTCCCTACTGTGAAATACTCTTCGCCCCTGCTTCCCCATCTGCATCTGACCAATTCTTATTCATCTGTCAACTCTCAGCTTCAACTGTTCCTTCCAGAAGCTGCTTCCTCTACCCCAAGGCTAGACATGTGGTTTCCTAAGCACCTCCACAGCATCCAGGCTTCCCTACTGTAGCCGCTCGCAGGCTACAGCACTGCGTTCCCCTTCCATCTGTACTCTCCTCTACAGGAGCAGCTGTAACACGGTGTGTCCCTAGTCCACCTGAGGGTCCCCATTTCCCATCTCAGTACCTAGCACGTACAGTAAGGCTTGATAATCAGTGGTTGAGGGAATAAATAATTCTTCTTTTACACTCAGTGCTGATGCTCTACCTTGGCACCTGAGTTACTGCCACACCCATGACTTTTGGCAGATAAATGAAGAACAAGAGGGAGCCCAATGGAAGAAATTTATGCTGTTCCCAGGCACATGACCCTATCCCCTACCAAAGCACATACACAGAGGAAGCAACGGAAACAGTATAAAGCAATGATGAGGTCCTAAGTTTTCTAGAACTTTAAGATTTCAGTGCTGACATGGCTTTATGGTCACTCACAACTGAGGAAACTAAGGTACAATAATTCTGAATAGAATTATTCAGAAACAGAATGGTTTCCCCTCTACAGACTTTGCACCTTTGTATCCAAAGGACCATAAAATAAGATTTGGCGGAGCAAAATATGCTAAAAAGCAGTGAAAACAATAACTGCACCAAATGTATTAGGGTAAACTATTAGTTCAATGCAAATGGCTCAGCACATCAAAGACATTTTTGTTCTTTTCCCTATAACCAACAACCTTTAAAAAACTGTATTAAAAAGAAAAGGTGTGATTTAACACCTTCATGACTAACACAAACTTAGACTACAAACAGCCAGGATTTTAGATTTTAATTTTCATTTTTTTAAAAAAGAAACAACCAAAATTTTTCCATGTAGCAAAAAACAAAATCATACTTTATTTGAGCTCTCCTATTTCAAAATGCACCATGCATTAAAACCATAAGGTATCAAATTTTCTTCAGTGGGCAGATACTTCTTTATGATGAGAAAAAAATTAGTTACTTTTTAAAAAAATACTATGCTACAGATATTATGTTATAAAGGAAAATTATTTCTAGGGTACCATTATAAGGATAAGACAAGTAACAAAATGATTAAGTGCAGTATTATTTTCACTGGTTTAAAAAATGCACTTGAAAATAAGTAAAGGATATTAAAATACTAATGCTGACTGCATTGGATAAAGTCATGAAGTGACCTGCTAAAGTCTTATGGCCAATGAGAAGAAAAACTGGAACTTAATTTACAGCTCATGCTTTTCTCTCCCCATTTATATAAAAGGTTGTGAACTTTCAGAGGGCCAGCACTATTCCTGCTACTGCTAAGTGCAGCTCACCAGGAAAAAAATCAGGGAAGGGCAAAATCTACTCAATGTAGCTGAAAATGTCAATTAAAATAAGAGGAAAAAAAAGTAAGAGCCAATGCATAGTTTTTAAAGTGCTATGTTTGTTTTTTTGTCTGTTTTTAATAATGAAAAATGCTCTTTCACTTGGCTCTACTAGGTACCTTTCAATTTAACGAAAACTGTGTTCCTAAGCAACTGTGATGGGCCCAGACAGGTGCTTATTCACAGGGACCTGAAAACTTGAGAAGGGGAAAGAGATTAAGCACTTAAATTATAACAAACAGAGGCAGGCATGAGATGTGACCATATGTTCTTAAGCCAAGTGCTATGGGGACATCCAGAAGGAAGACAAGTGAGTCAATAATTTCTCTTCCTACAGAAAAAGCTCCCTAAAGGGAGGGCTTTTCTTCTTCTTCTTTTTTTTCTGGTGTTTTTTCCCACATGCCATGGGTAAAGAAAACTAGTTGTCTAGGTGGCCTATCTGGGAAAACATAAAATCCAGACCCAGAAACCTGGAGACTATCACACACCTATCTCTTAGAGGCTACATGACCTCAAGCAAATCCCTTCCTCATGTGGCCACCCAGGGAGCATCTGCTGCCCTGACCACCACACTCAAAATTTCCTGGGAAGCTTACGGTGAAGGGGGGCAGGGAGTGTTCCTCTCCAGAAAAATAATTTGTCATCTGTCACTCAGTATAAGAACTTAGGACCTTCCGTTTTGAAAATCTACGAATGTGCTCTATGAGACACCGATATCACAAGGAAAAATAGCTACACAATATAGAGTACAACTTAGATTTAACTGTTGCCCGAATTTCATTAATTCAAAGAATGACTTTGCTATCCACACTCCAGCAAGTTTTTGCTAAAGTGAACGTCTGATTGTAAAAGTGAAATACTGTTCTTTGTGCTCATTATAATTTTGTACTTGTCTGCTATTTGAAATACAATTCGGTCTTTATTATTCTAATCAAAAACATTGAGTAGAGATTAAGGAAAATACAGAACTATTTTTAAGATTTTTTTTTAAATTTATTTGACAGAGAGAGAGAGAAAGAGATCACAAGTAGGCAGAGGCAGGCAAAGGGAGAGGGGGAAGCAGGCTCCCTGCTGAGCAGAGAGCCCAATGCGGGACTCCATCCCAGGACCCTGAGATCATGACCTGAGCCGAAGGCAGTGGCTTAGCCCACTGAGCCACCCAGGCGCCCCAGAACTATTTTAAAACATAAAAATAAGGAGCAAGATTTCACTGATAAAATAACTGTATGGGAAAGAAAGAAATCAGGTGAAAGGTGAGGAAAAATTCGTTATGAAAATCATGAACATTCCCTGCAGTATAATTAATTTACAGCCAAGACAGTTCAATAAAGATGATATTGGAAAGCTCAATTGTGCTGTGTTTGAAAAATTAAGGATTAAATTCAAAAATTTAATAAAATTCAGGGGAATGAACAAATGTGTTATTTCAGGGACAGAAAAAATAGCCATGCTCAACTAGAGTTAAAATACAACACACAAAGTGAAAACAAGAGAGCCTATTTAGGGAAAAGAAAGTTATGGTCAAATTGGTAAAGTTGAAAAAATTTTTCCAAAGTAATCTGAAGAGTTCTTGCTGGCTTCCCTCTCCTGTCTCGCTTCCCAATACATTACATCTCTTTGAAAAATTTACTGTTATCGTAACAATTATTGGGGACCTAAGAATTTCATTTCATTTCCTGCCACTTAAAACCAAGGGGAAAAGGATTTTAAGCGCAAGGAGGTGTGCTAATCCCCATATGGACATGAGGGCACACACCCTTCTACTTTAACGAAACACGATCTTCTCTCTAGTTAATAAGGAATGCCACAGAGAAAAGAGGCGCTCATAGAAATGGGATCCTCACACAAACCTCAATGCTCATTACATGTTTATAAAATCCTCACCCTGAAGGGAAGAAGAAAAACCTAAACCCACACAAATAGACTATTTCAATTTAATTTTATTATGAAAACAACAGGAAATGGCAGCAGGGTACTTGATAAGCTCAATTAGCAGGAGAATGAAATGAAGTGATGACGTGCCACGATGACCTCAGGGGTTAAAGATGCAATTTTCCATCTGGCGAGACCGAGATTGCTACCACAAACACCCCCACCACCTGCTGCACAGTAGTAGGCGTTATACAAGCAGACCATTAGTTCCTCCTTACAACACGTAGAGCCTCAAGTTGTGTCTTATTTCATTCTGCATATAATTGCTTCCCCATGAACAGAGGCCAAAAATAAATTCTATACAGTGGCTCATGCAGAACAGGCACTAAAGGTAAACTAAAGCACTCATTGACCAATCACAGCGATGCGACAACTATCACGATTGTTTCTAAGTCAAGAATGACACTGTGCCTTCATTTTGCGGAGCACCTAAGAGGCACTCCCATCAAGAGCTCTATTTGTGCGCTCTCAATTAATTATCTTCTGCTACTGAAATGGATAATTTGGGTATAGCTGTTGAACCTCTTCACAAAATAAAAGTTCACTGCCTTTTTAAACTCCATTGGGTTCCTTGAAGAAGGCAATGGGAAACAACACTTTGGGCAAATCTTACATCTACCACACTGGTGAGTATTCCTTAGATGCATCTGTTAGTTACTAAGAATCATGTTACGAAGCTTTGAAGGTTGTCTTTTTTCATACACTGAAGATTGGATTCTGTAAGCTAGCAGTTAGCCAATGGGATGACAGCTGATTAGGTCTGTGTCCCCTGATGTTTGCACAGGTGCCCCCATGCGTACGTGCGCGCGCGCGCGCACACACACACACACACTCACTCACTCACTCAGACCCCCCACTGTAACTGCAAGCACAAATTTGGATACTCAAGGATGAAACCTTGAGATTCCATATTGGACAGTCAACAACACAGCAATGAATACTCACAACTGTTCGTGTGCATGCCTGTTTTCTAGGCTGGAACCATGCTTCCCAGTAAAATCAACTTTCACCATCTGCACTTCCTCCTGAAGCAAATTTGCCAAGCTCCCCATGTTGATCTTCTTGAAAGTGTTTGGTAGCTAGATGGGGTTTCTTTTTTCATTACAACTTACCTCCCAGGTTACTTCACTTGCTTCCTCCTGGGTCAGGAGGCATTCCAGAAATGGGAGCAAGTAAAATTCATAAGTAACTCAAAACTTACTTGGCTTTCTGAATCCACACACAGTAGTCTGAGATGTAGAGATCATTCAGAATATAAGCGGGGTCGTTCTCCTGAAAAATTTTGTGAACATCCAGTAGACACTTTAAAACTGCACTTCTACCTAAAGAAAATTACAAAAAAAAAAAAAAATCAAATCATTCTTAAAAAAAAAACACATCTGATTATCTTAAACTGACAAATTCAGATATTGTGAGGTAATATATTTGTAGCAGGTCAGAATGCTAACCATGACTTTAGAATATTTTTTTTTTTAAAGATTTTATTTATTTATTTGACACAGAGA